>PVIY010040100.1:0-22619 GCA_004026745.1 Myrmecophaga tridactyla
TATCCTTACAATCTTGTATTTATACTATTGGCCTCTGCTATTCTGCCAGGCTTGTGTATTTTTAACTTATTTCTTAGATTCTATGTAAGCTAAAAAGAATCTACAGAACAGAAAGTACTGTAAACCTTATCATTGATTAATTTATTGCTAAATGTCAAAATTGTTTTAGTTATTACATATATATTTGATATATATAGATAAAATTTAATGTAACTAAATTTCAGTACTCTGAACTTTATCTTGGAGCCTTAACAGAAGTTAAAGAATTATTTTAATGGATAACTTCTTCAAGAGTTGGTATTCTCATTGTTTTTCCACAGGTATGTTTCTGGCTGAGCTGATAGAAAAATATTTTGTGTCCCCTACCTTGTTCCGAGTCATCCGCCTTGCCAGGATTGGCCGAATCCTACGTCTGATCAAAGGAGCAAAGGGGATCCGCACGCTGCTCTTTGCCTTGATGATGTCCCTTCCTGCGTTGTTTAACATCGGCCTCCTGCTCTTCCTGGTCATGTTCATCTATGCCATCTTTGGAATGTCCAACTTTGCCTACGTTAAGAGGGAAGTTGGAATTGATGACATGTTCAACTTTGAGACCTTTGGCAACAGCATGATCTGCCTGTTCCAAATCACCACCTCTGCTGGCTGGGATGGATTGCTAGCACCTATTCTCAACAGTAAACCACCTGACTGTGATCCTAATAAAGTGAACCCTGGAAGCTCGGTTAAAGGAGACTGTGGTAACCCATCCGTCGGGATCTTCTTTTTTGTCAGTTACATCATCATATCATTTCTGGTTGTGGTGAACATGTACATTGCCGTCATCCTGGAGAACTTCAGTGTTGCTACTGAAGAAAGTGCAGAGCCCCTGAGTGAGGATGACTTTGAGATGTTCTATGAGGTTTGGGAGAAGTTTGATCCCGATGCCACCCAGTTCATGGAGTTTGAAAAACTATCTCAGTTTGCAGCTGCTCTTGAACCCCCTCTCAATTTGCCACAACCAAACAAACTCCAGCTCATTGCCATGGATTTGCCCATGGTAAGTGGTGACCGAATACACTGTCTTGACATCCTATTTGCTTTTACAAAGCGGGTTCTGGGAGAGAGTGGAGAGATGGATGCTCTCCGAATACAGATGGAAGAACGATTCATGGCTTCCAATCCCTCCAAGGTCTCCTATCAGCCCATTACCACTACTTTAAAACGAAAACAAGAGGAGGTATCTGCTGTTATTATTCAGCGTGCTTACAGGCGCCACCTTTTAAAGAGAACTGTAAAACAAGCTTCATTTACATATAATAAAAATAAAATCAAAGGTGGGGCTAATCTTCTTGTAAGAGAAGACATGATAATTGACAGAATAAATGAAAACTCTATTACAGAAAAAACTGATCTGACCATGTCCACAGCAGCTTGTCCACCTTCCTACGATCGGGTAACAAAGCCAATTGTGGAAAAACATGAACAAGAAGGCAAAGATGAAAAAGCCAAAGGGAAATAAATGAAAACAAATAAAAATAATTGGGTGACAAATTGTTTACAGCCTGTGGAGGTCATGTATTATTGTCAACAGGACTCCTTTAGGAGGTCAATGCCAAACTGACTGTTTTTACACAAATCTACTTAAGGTCAGTGCCTACAATAAGACAGAGACCCCTTGTCAGCAAACTGTGACTCTGTGTAAAGGGGAGACAGATTACTGTTCTCACTACCAGCTGACACTGCTGAAGAAAGAGACAAAATGGCTACTCGGCTGTGGGGACCAGTTTAAAAGGGTACAAACCTATAACCTGGGAGTTGTTTAACATGAAACACTTTAGTGTAGTAATTGTATCCACTCTTTGCATTTCAACTGCCACATTTGTCACATTTTTACAAAATCTGTTCGTGGATTCATCTTTTTTTTAATCCATATGTTGTTTATTACATGTGACTATTTTTGTAAATGGGGTTTCTGTTGGGAAATAGACTAAAGGGCCACTTTATCCAGTATGCCACCTAGGGTTATGACAACCACTCGACCCTCCCGTCTACACAAAGTTGTGGTTTGCATGAGGGCATGCTGCACTTAGAGATCTTGCATGAGAAAAAGTCAAGTGAAACAATGACTCCTTAAATTCTATTGGTGTTTCCGGGAAGGGAGATTGGATAACAACTAGAAGTGCTCTGCTCATCTTGTTTTGTCAAATCCAGCCCCTCAACCAAGGAGATCGTTTTGGGGTAAGCCACTAAATCTTAGCAGTTACACGCTTTATTCAAATGTGTGGAGTCATAAATGTTATATTTCTGTTTGTTGTACTGAAAAAAAAAAACTGAATAACATGAATATTGCCCCTCTCCCCAAGACTGAATTGACCAAAAGCATCCTTTATAAATTTTTGCTTGATCCTGCACTTTGTTTAGCCATCTTCCGCTCTCAGCAAGGTTGACACTGTATATGTTAATGAAATGCTATTTATTATGTAAATAGTCATTTTACCCTGTGGTGCATGTTTGAGCAAACAAATAGTGACCTAAGCACAGTATTTATTGCATCAAATATGTACCACAAGAAATGTAGAGTGCAAGCTTTATACAGGCAATGTAATGTATTCTGTATCATTATAGATAGTTTGGATGCTATCACTGCATGTTTATATTACCATGCTGCTGTATCTGGTTTCTCTCAATGCTCAGAATCTCATTTATGAGAAACCATATGTCAGTGGTAAAGTCAAGGAAATTGTTCAACAGATCTCTTTCCTTTAAGTCATTAAGCAATAGTTTGCAGCACATTTAACAGCTTTTTGGTTACTTTAAAATTTTAAGTGGATAACAAATGGTGAATAGCCAGACTGTACAGACATGTTACACAAACACACACATACACAGACACACACACACACACTGCTTAACCTGTTAAAAATGTGGTTAGAATTTTATAAGCAAATATAAATACTGTAAAAAGTCATTTTATTTTATTTTTCAGCATTATGTACATAAATAAGAAGAGGAAATTATCTTCAGGTTGATATCGCAATCACTTTTCTTACTTTCTGTCCATAGCACTTTTTCATGGAAGAAATTTGCTATATAAGAAATGCAAACAGAGTAGTTGTAGATTTCTGCTTTTTATTACATTTGCTAATTTTAGATTGTTTCATAGTTTTAAGGGGCAAAATATGTTCACGAGTCTCATCCAAATTATACTTTGCAGTTGGAAAAGGACATAAAATATTACTTTACATTTCTAATAGTGCCTGAACTGACTAATATAAGGTAGTATTCATTTTTAATTTTTGCTCTTATTTTTTCTAAACTCTGTTTATGTTTTTATTTCTTTGGAGTCATTCTGCTCTAGATTCTTCTAAATATAATGTGTTTCACATTTCTTTCCCCACAAGAACAGAGTCTAGCGAACTTATATAATCAATTTCATCAGGATATTTTGAGTTTCTTACAGAAGCAAACCATAGGCTCCTCTTTTTTCTTCTTAAAATTACTTAAACTGTATTCGTGAACTGCATGCTGAAAAATGCTACTATTTACCCTAAATGATTACTATTCAACATTAAAAAATGTGCAAAACTAATAAAGATTACATTTTTATTTTATTGTTTGCCTGATGACTTTTTGTTAACAAAAGAAAAATTCTCTTCCTAACATTAGCGTATCAATGAACTAGTTTAGAAGAAAATGGAGCTAGAAAATCACCATTTGGCAACCATCATAATGGCAATTAATTCATGCAGTAATCATCAAAAATGCTAAATGGGTGAAAGTTTAATGAGGAAAAGGATATTTATGTTGTCTCAAAGTGTCTCTTCTTATTTATTAAAAGTAAAAAAATAATGTAAAGTTACAGTGGAGACATCTCGCAGATACCACCTGCACCAAATAATTAAATTTAACATCACCAATTATGGGACTAACTGATATTGTGTGCCTCCTGATAAAATACACTGAAAAAGATCACATCTCGGTATCCAGTCAAAATTGGAAAAACTGAATCTAACCATAAGGAAACTCAAATTGAGAATATTTTATAAAATAAAATAATAATAATATTCGTAGTATAAATATTATAAAATAACATAATTATATCATTATTATAAATATTGTATAAAATAAAGGGAATTCTTCAAAACTCCCAATGTCAGGAAAAGCAAAGGTAGGTTAAGGAACTGTTTGAAATTGAAGATAAGTGACAACTAAACACAGTGTATGATTCTGGACTGGATCAGAGACTGGGAAAATAATAGTGACAAAGGATGGTATTGAGAAAATTGATTACATTTGAATGTGGACTGTTTATTTAGCTTTTAGTGTTATAACAGTGTTCATTTCCCTAATTTTCTTAAATCTAGTATGGCTATTATATCATGTTTTAGTTTCCTAACTGATAATGCAAATACCATGTAATGGGCTGGCTTAAACAACAAGAATTTATTGGCTCACAGTTTTCAGGATAAGAGAATTCTAAAATAAAGGTGTCATCAAGACAATGCTTTCTCCCAGGTGACCGTGACAGTCTGGGACTATCAGCTTGCGAACCTTGGTTTTTGGCTTTTCTGGCACATGGCAATGTACATGACAGCCTCTCCTGGATTTTCCCTTCTCTCCCAGGTTGCAAAGACATTCAGCTTCTGGCTTTTCCCTGTGGTTTTTTTCTCTGTCTGTAACCTTCCCTATTGGGCCTTCAGTAAAAGATGAAGACCCATCCAGATTCAGTTGGGCCATACCTTAACTGAAGTGACCTCATCAAATGGTCCTGTTTACAAGTGCTCATACCCACAAGAATAGATTAAGTTTAAAAACATGTTTTTCTAGGATATATAGCTTCAAGCCACCACACATAATTGTGAGAAATGTCCTTGTCCTCAGAAAATGTACTCTAAAATACATAGGCATGAAGGGAGCAAGTTCTGTAACTCACAGTTGAATGGTTCAAAGGAAAATGAATTATTTATGTGTATATATATATGTATTTGATACAGATATGTATCTTTGGGGTGCAAGGGAGGGAAGGGGGAGAGGAAGGAAGGCAGGCAGACCAGGTGGGAAAGGTGTAGATGATTGCTCAATCAGGGTAATAAGTAATAAGAATTCTTTATTCTTTGCTTGCAAATTTTCTGTAAGTTAAAATAATTTCAAAGTTAAAGTTACCAAAAAGACATGATGGAGAGTACTTAAATGAGGATGAAGGAAGAGAAAAAGTACTGCTATTGCCGTGGATGGATGCCTAGTCAAGTAGATAGAGATGAAAAAAATTACTATGGCTATAAATTTATAACAGTGTAGACTACAAACAGGAAGTACATGATGGAAACTTTTATCTGTTAAAAGCAAATTATCCCCTTTTAATCACATTCAGATATATTTAGATTATAGAATAATTTTTTTAGAAAATCCATGGAACTACACTACACAGTGAACTCTAAATTCAACCATGTACTATATTTAATAATACAATTATAAAGATGTGCTATCATCAATTTTAACAAACGTTCCACACCAATGTAAGGTATTAATAGGATGATATATGGAAATATTTTATGCAAGATTTTTCTGTATACCCACAACTTCTCTAATATGGGGGAGAGGGGCAAATTATTACTTCCAATTGATGAAGATAGTGATATAAGGTGCTCCAAGGTGCCATTCCTCCCACGGAATCTTTGCACTATTAGCAAAAACTTGTAGTCATCTTCCTCCACATGCTAGGAAACATTTACGGGGTGCAGTGATGGGATGAAGGCCAAATAAAGAAAACACAGCTTTAAAAGCAGTAGGAGACGCTCATGGCAACCTTGCTGGCCCCACTCCCACCCCAACACGGGGTGGAGCCAGAATGTGCTCCCATTGTGGGACCCTGGCCCTGTTCTGAAGTAAGCAGAATAAATTCCATGGGCATCCTGTGATCCTACATGTTGGTGCCAATCTATTGAGTTAGCAGCCTGAATGACAAAACCAGGAAACTTCTCTTTGGCTCACCCTTCCAGAATTTGCCCTACAGGTAGAAGCAGTTTGCAGACAACTAAAGTAGCATAAGAAAAAAATTAATTCAAAGCACCAGGTGAAAGGATTACTAATTTTAAGTCATACAGAGGATACAGAAAAGGGGCAGAAAGTCTATCTCATAGAAAGTAGGGGGGCATTCAAATTCCCGTGAAGGAGGGAATTCCTAAGGCCATTAGCAAGCACATGCCCAGGAAAGATGAAGGACAACAAGAGATGTCTACAGTTCACAAATGTCTCAGGCTGATCTTCATAGAAGGGATAAACACTGAATGACAGCATCAGCCAACGTAAAGCCAATTTGCAAAGACTGGAAAGGTATTTTTTGCATTGGTTTGTTTGTTTTTGGTAGCTTCTGACACTCAAGGAAATTTCTAAAATATCATTAACTGGATACAAACTTAAAGAATAGACAGCTCAGGGACTAAATCCCAGAGTTAACATATTAAAATGTACAGTGTACGATAAAAGATTGCAAGACAAAGAAACAGGAAATGATGACCTATCCAAAGGAGCAAGATAAAAAAAAATCCAGAAACTATTTACAATAGTAAATAAAGAATTAAATATCTAGGAACAAATTCAATCAAGAATGTAAAGGACTTACACATGGAAAACTACAAAGCATTGCTAAAAGAAATCACAGAACACATAAGCAAATAGAAGGACAGTTCATGTTCATGGATCAGAAGACTAAATATTGTTAAGATATCAATCTTACCCAAAGCAATTTACAGATTCAATGCAATCCCAATTAAATTTCCAGCAATCATCTTTGCAGGAATGTTAAGATGTCAATCTTACCCAAAGCAATTTACAGATTCAATGCAATCCCAATTAAATTTCCAGCAATCATCTTTGCAGGAATGGAAAACTAATTATTAAATTTACGTGGAAGAGTAAAAGGTTTCAAATAGCCAAAAACATCTTTGAAAAGAAGAATGTTGGAGGACTCATGCTTCCCAATTTTAAAACTTATTATAAAGCTACAGTAATCAATACAGCATGGTACTGGCACAAGGACAGACATCTAAAACAATGGAATCAAATTGAGAATTCAGAAATAAACAATGACATCTATGGCCAATTTTTTTTGACAAGCATGTGAAGTACACTCAATGGGGAAAGAATAATCTTTTCAACAAATGGTGCTAGGAAAACTGGTATCTATATGAAATAGAATGATGGTTAACTCCTATCTCACACTTTGTACAAAAATCAACTCCAAATGGATCAAAGTCCACTTTTGACAGAATTAAAATGAACATACAATATGTCAAAGCACAGTGAGATGCAGACTAGAGGGAAATTTATAGAACCAGCTTATATTAGAAAAGAAAAAAACGACCTCAAGTCAGTAACCTAAGCTTCCATGTCAGAAACTCTTTTAAAAAAGCAATTTATACACAAAGCAACGAGAAGGAATAAAATAATAAAGATAATAACAGATTTCATTGAAATTGAAAACAAAAAAACAAGAGAGAAAAATCAATGAAACCTAAAGTCAATTCTTTGAAAAGATCAATAAAATTCTAGCCATATGAATCAAGAAAAAATATCAATATCAGCAATGAAAATGTGAACATCACTATAGACCTCAGAGACATTAAAAGGATGGTAAGGGAATACTGTAAGCATATATATGCACATAAGTTCAACATTTTAGATTAGAGCAGCCAATTCTTTGAAAGACTCTAATTACAAAAACTCACTCAAGAAAAAAAATAGATGACCAGATTATTCCTACATTATATTGAAGAAATTTAAAAGTTAAAAGTTTTCCAACAAAGAAAACCCTAGGACCAGACAGATTCAATGGTGAATTCTACCAAATATTGAATAATATCAAATCTACACAATCCTTGACAAATTTTAGCAAACTGAATATAGCAGGATACAAAAAGGATAATATAACACAATGTGCTAGTGTTTATCCCACAAATATGTTTGGATCAGTATCTCAAAAATCAACCAGTATCTTTCTTTATAACAGACTAAAACAGAGAATTCATATGACTATGTCAACACCCATTCTCTCAGCAAAATAGGAGTAGAAGAGAACTTGCTTACCTAATAGAGGTTATCTATTGGGGAAGGGACAGGAGACTTCAATGAGCATCATTCTAAATGGGTACTGAATGATTTCCAGCTAAGATCTGGAGCAAAACAAAGGCAGCTTTTCTCACCACTCCTATTCAAGATCAGATTGGAATTGTTAGCCAGTGCAACAAGGCAAGAAAATGAATATAGGCATGGAGATTGGAAAAGAAGAAATAAGAATTCTCTATTCGCAGATGACATGCTTGTCTAACAGAAAAACCCCAAACATCTGCAAAAATACTTTGTAGTACTAAAAACAGTTTTTAAGGTTGGAAAATACAAGCTCTGTCTCTCTCTCTATTAAAAAAAAAAAAAAAAAAAGAACAGTTGTATTTCTAAGTGCTAGCAATGGACAATTGGAATTCTAATTATAGTTTAAAGTATAATTTACCAAAACAATGGAATGCTTTGGTATAAATCTAGCAAAATACATGCAGGATCTTGATTATGAAAAGTACAAACACTGATAAAGTAAACCAGAGATATATTGTGTTAATGTATTAGAAGACTTAATATTTTTTGTTGCTTTTAAAATTTTTTCTTTTTTATTTTTTTAGTTTATTTTTTATTTTTTATTTTTATTTTTTGTTTAATTAGGACTCAGTATTTTTAAGAGACCAGTTCCCCCCAAATTTTTCTGTAGACTCAAAGGGATCTCAACAACATATCAACAGGCCTTTAGGTGGATATTGATAAACTGATTCTGAAATCTAAATGGAAAGGCAAAGGAACTAGAATAATCAAAGCAATATTGAAAAAGAACTAAGTAGACAAAAATCACATGACCAATTTCAAGACTTACTATAAAGTTACAGTCATCAAGACAATATAGTATTGGTGAAAGGATAGTTATATAAATCAATAGAACAGATTAAAGAGTCCAATATAGACCAAGAGAAATACAGTCAACTAATTTCTGACAAGGTACAAAGGTAATTTAAAAAAGAAAGGATACTATTTTCAATAAATGGTGCTAGAATATTTGAATGACCATTTGCAAAAAAATTTAAAGTTGGCCCAGACTTCATACTACATACAAAAGTTAACTTAAAATGGATCATAAACGTAAATATAAATATAAATTATATTCCAAGAAGAAAATATAAGAGAAAATCTTTGTGACTTTGGACTAGACAAAAAGTTCTTAGATATGACACAAAAAGCATAGTAAAAATTTTTAAAATGATAAATTAGACTTCACAAAAAATAAAAACTTTTTTTCTGTCAAAGATATTGCTTTTAAAAATGAAAACAATTAACCAAAGACCAGGAGAAAACATATGCAAAAAACATTTCTGACAAGGACTTCTATCCAGAATATATCAAAAATTCTCAAAGCTTAATAAGAAAACAAACATGAAATTTTAAACGATAGCAACAGATCTTAACAGACATTTACCAAGTAAGATATAGAGAGTAAATAAGCACTTAAAGTTATGTTCAGCATCATTAATCATTAGGGAAATACAAATTAAAACCACAATGAGATACCACTGTACATGTATTATAATTACTAAAAAAAAAAATTGACATAAAAATCTGGCTCAGGTGAGGGGCAATTGCACTGTCCTCCTTTGCTGGTTGGATTACAAAATAGTACAACCACTGGAAACAATTTGCCATTTTCTATTTTCTTATAGTTAAGTAAGCACTTACCAAATGAACTAGCAATTCCACACATACGGATTTGCCTGAGAGAAATAAAAGATTGGCGCTCACACAAAAACTCATACACAAGTGTCTACAGCAGATTTATTCATAATCACCAAAGTTTGGAGGCAATCCAGACATCCTTCAACAGCAAATGGGTGAATAAATTGTAGGACATCCATGTAATGAAATACTACTTACCAGTAAAAAGAGAGAAACAATTGATTCACACAAAAACATGGATGTATTTCAAAAGCATTTAGCCAAGTGAAAGTAGACCAGAACGACTATCTAATGTATGATTTTATTTGTATGACATTCTAGAAAAGGTAAAACCATAAGGATAAGAGCATATCAGTTGTTGCCTGGGGTTGGGGTGGAGAGGGGTTGACTAAAAAGCAAAAGGGAGTTTTTGAGGTGTTCTGTATCATGACTTGTAGATGCATTTCTCTGTGCATTGTCAAACACAAAATGGTAAACTACAGACAGTTAATTTAGGTGTATAAATTAAAGAAGAATAAGGGGGATGGAGGTGGGAGATGAGAGGAATGGGAAGGTAACCAACCCTAACAAGGGCTGGTAAAGATATAGAGCAACCTGAACTTTTATTCATTGTTGGCAGAAATGTAAAACAGCAGAACTTTAAAAACTGGCAGTTTCTTTTTTTTTTTTTATTATGTGGAAATGCACAGAAGCTAGAATAACCAAAGCAATCGTGGAAAAGAACAAATTTGGAGAATGAATACTACCTGAATGCAAATATTACTATAAAACTACAGTAAACAAGATATGTGTACTTGAATAAGGATAGATAGATCAACGAGATTTATACTATATGATCATTTGACAACTTTATTAAAGTATAATTGTCATGCAATAAACTGTACATATAGAAGATGTATAAATTGGTAAGTTTTGACACAAGTAGACAACTATGAAACCATCTCCATAATCAAGAGAACAAACTTGTTAATTACTCCTAAAAGTTTCCTCCTGCCCCTTTGTACTTCCTCCCTCTCATCCCTCCCTTTCTTCTATCCCCATACTGCTCTGCTTTTTGTCATTATATATTAGTTTGCCTTTCCTGTAAGTTTATGTAAATGGGATCATACAGTAGATTCTCTTTTCTGAGTCTGGTTTTTTCTGCTTAGGATAATTATTTTGAGATTCACTCATGTAGCAGCAAATATCAATAGTATTGAGCCTCATCAAACTTTTCTATCAGTAGCTCATTCCTTCTATTGCTGAATAGTGCTCAGCCATATGGATATAGTAGAGTCTGTTTATTCAACTGTTAATGGATATTTGGGTTGTTTCCAGTATTTGGCTATTTGAAATGAAGTTACTACAAACATTCATGTACAAGTATTTATGGACAAATACTTTAATTTATCTTGAGTAAATGCTTAGGAGTGGAATAGCTGGATCATAGGTAGATGTATGCTTACATTTTTTTAAGTGCAGGTTTACTGAGATTTATTCACACACCATACAAGTCATCAGAAGTATACAATCAGGGGCTCATATTATCATTACATAGTTGGGCATACATTCCCATGATCAATTTTAGAACATTTTCATTACTCCAGAAAGGAAATAAAAATAAAAAAGAAAACCCTCTTTATTTCTCTCCTATTATTGACCGATAGCATTAGTGTGGTACATTTGTACTGTTTATGAAAGAATATTAAAATATTACTGTTAACTATTGTCCATAGTTTGCAATAGGTACTATTTTTCCCATACAGCTCTCTATTATTAATTCTTTTAATAGCGTTGTACTTTTGTTCTAGTTCATGAAACAACTTTTTAAATATTTGTACAATTAATCACAGACACTGTTCACCACAAAATTCATTGTGTTATACATTCCCATGTTTTAACCTCCAACTTTCCTTCTGGTGACACACATGACTAAACTTCCCCTTCTCACCACATTCACACACCATTCAATACTGTTAATCATTTTCACAATAATTTGCTACCATCACCTCTATCCATTTCCCAACGTTTAAGTTCAACCTAGTTCAACATTCTGCACATATTAAGCAACCGTTCTCCATTCTTTAGCCTCATTCTATATCCTGCTAATAGTCTGTATTTTATGTCTATGAGTTTACATATCATAATTAGTTCATATCAATGAGATCATACAATATTTGTCCTTTAGTGTCTGACTTATTTCACTTAACCTAATGTCCTCAAGATTTGTCCATGTTGTCACATGCTTCAAGACTTCATTCCATCTTACTGCTGAATAATGTTCTATTGTGTGTAACACCACATTTTGTTCACCCATTCATCTGTTGATGGACACTTGGGTTGTTTCCACTTTTGGCAACTGTAAATAATGCTGCTGCTATGAACATTGGTGTGCAAATGTTCATTTGTGTCCCTGCATTCAGATCTTCTGGGTACATCCCGAGTAGTAGGATTGCCAGGTTGTAAGACAACTCTATAGTTAGCTTCCTGAGGAACTGCAAACAAGTCCTATCATGGCACCTGTAATTTTTTACATTCCCACCAGCAGTTAATAAGTGTTCCAGTTTCTCCACATCCTCTCCAACATGTGTAGTTTCCTACTTGTTTAATAGTGGCAATTTTAGCAATTGTGAGATATCTCATTAAGGTTTTGATTTGCATTTCCCTTTTAACTTGTGAAACTGAGCATCTTTTCATATGCTTTTTAGCCATCTGTATTTTCACTTTGGAAAAATGTCATTCATGTCTTTTGCCCATCTTTAAACTGGATTGTCTTTTTATTATTGGCTTGTAGGATTTCTTTATATATTCTGGATATCAAAAACTGGCAGTTTCTTATAATGACAAACACACTTTTAGTGTAACTCTCAAGAATGGAACAATAGTTCTATAGTAGAATAGTAAATAGCAGAGTGAAGGCATAACACTGGCTTTCAAAGTCAAAGGGTCACATGATCCATTCAGACATGTTCTTTGCATATTTGTTAAGAACACCCATATGAAGGCTGTTGGGCTCATAAGTTTCTTCCCCCTCCCCGCCCCCACCCCAAACACATTCACACAGTCACAGGGTTGGGCTACTGACAGCTATGTTTAGAGTATCTGACCCGGCTCACAGATGATTGGACCAAGGATAGACAACTGAATCAAACTGAGGTAATCAGGCTCTCCTTCCTGGAATCCAGAATTCTAAGGGTTTAGAACAGAACAGTAAAAGAAGCCAATTTGTAGAGAAAGAAACAATTAATGACTAACATTTATTGACTATTTCCTTAATGTGTAACATTGTTCTAATCACTTCACCTGTGTTAACCTAGTCACTCCTATGACAATCCTATTAGAAAGTATATCAATCAGAGTCCAATCAGAAGACAGAAATCAGACAGTGATCTGAACATGGAATCTTTAATATAAAGAATTAATAAGATAGTTTAGGAGAATAACTATAAAGATGTTGACAAGAACTCTAAAGATACCCTAGAACTGAAGGAGAGTACCCAAAGAAGGAATACTTCAGAGAGTTGGCCCTCCCTAAGGCTGGGATTCAGACCAAAGATGTAGTTGCAGTCCACTGGATGGTGAGATTTTCTGGGTTGCCCAGTCAGACTTGGTCCACAGCCAGTAGACAAGAAGACGGCAGGCAAGCCAAAGATGATGGGCAGGGAATCATGGCTGGACAGACAAGGAGGAAATACTCCTTACAGGGAAGCTGAAGCTGGGATTCCTGTAACACTGACTGGAAATCCACCTTTCGTCCAAGTGCCCCCTCCCCTTTTTCTTCTTTTCTTAGTATCTTTGTAGGGATCATTTTTCCTCCAATCATTTCTACATACTTTGATACCTTGCTTCATGGGTTTTTCCCGCTCTCTTCTATCTTTATTCTGTCCCTCTTGATTGATCCTTTGCACTTTCAAAATTGGTTTTTCTAATCTTGAAAAATAACTCTGCTCACTTCTGATGCATCTCTAGTCATTGTTCCATTATCTCATTCCTTTTAAAGACTACCTTCTAAAATCAAGGCTTTATACTCACCATCTTCAACTCTTGTTTAAAATTAAGTGAAATGTATGTCCCAGTGTAGGGCCTTATGAAAAAATTTTCTTTTTTCATAAGAAAATTTGGCTGTGAGTAACTTTATTGATGCAAGCACTCTGAGTTTTCAAAATGCCAGGTTAGCTACTATCCTCCTCAATAACATAATGGGAAAATATAAGAAAAATACTTATGATAGGTTGGACATAGGTAAAAAGAACATAACGCAGGTAAAGCACAACTGTAGATACTCTGTTTCTGGTCATCATAAATTATATCTCCTCTGCTCACTGTTTACTTAGCAGGGCAAAATGTTTCTATTGTTTCCTATTTCAGGAATGTGATTATTTTGAGGCTATGGAAATCACAAGTTCTTAAAATAAATTTATAGGAAATTTTTTGTTTAGGAATAGATTCCTCATGCAAAATTACATTAGTTAAAATTATATTGTTATAGAGAATTGAATGTGCTGATTAAGCTATTAATGAACTCACTACCCTGTGTGTTAAACTTGCCATGATAGTGTGTATATTTTTAGAAAGCTTAAGATACAGGTTTTATCTTTTTCCATCAGGCAATTTAAAACACTGTGATTCTAATGGATTAAAATCCCAAACCAATGAGGAATCTTATTCTTCCAAAATACCTTCTTTCTTTGTGGATCTCAAATCTGCCTCTTTCTCCTATCAGTCTATAGTTAACCAATTTTGAAGAATTTATTCAGTGTAAACTATACATGGTAGATTTTTAGAGTTTGGTGGTGATGATTGTCATGACTTCCTTTAAATTGCAACTTCCTTTGATTTCTATAAAGTTTCACTATTGTCAGTCTCTTCCTACATCTTCAATTCCTTGCTGTTCTTCTTTATTAATTTTCCCTTGCATTTTAGATTTATATAGCATCAGCTTTTTGTTGAGCTAGTGCTGCAATTCTAACTGTCTGTTAGTCTTTTCTACTTGGATTTTCAGTTGTTACCTTTAACATAATATGTTAAAACTAATCTTACCATATTCTCTCCCGCTCAACCTCCAACAAAACCAGATAGAAGTCAACCTACTTTCTAAGTGTCTGTGATTATTTGGGTCATCCCTCTAGATCAGCAAAAGAATTAAATATAAAATACAGATGATATAGAGGAAGGAAAAGTTATTTCCATGTGAAGATCCAAGGAAGGTTATAATGGACTAACCTCCATTATAACCTCATTTGAAGAATGAGAGGACAGTCATATCAGATAGCAGAAATATCACAGAATAGTGATCAAAAGTATGCACTTTGTTAGAGCTCTGAAGCTATGAAAGTCTGCAGTACCCCATACAGGAACTGTTTAAAAAGTTAAAAATGTGATCAGACTTTAAGTAGTGATGTGAATGAAGCTGATCTGGGTAAGACTAAGGTGTATCAGAATACAGGGTAAAGGATGATATCATCCATATTTTAAAACTTCAACTTCTGTGTGAAACTAAAGGGAGAGATGTTTATTTGGTGAGGAATTTATATATTGGATAGTGCATTTCCTAATTTAACTTGTATGGTCAGTTAGTTGAACACCATAAGTACATGGAATCTTGAATAGGGTGTGAGATTGTGTTGGTTTGTCGGGGTTAGTGTGATGCCCTGATATATCCCAGAATAATTTGGGCAGTAAACAAACAAGTATTTGCAAGTCCCCTTAGGGTACTGGGGAGAAAGGAGGAAATATTCAACTTCCCCATTTGGAAAATTTCTGATATTCTCGCAGTAGGGACAACCAAATCAATAGACTGAGCCCTCGATCTTGGGTTTTGCCCCTGTGAAACTTATTCCTGCAAAGGATAGGCTAAGCCTACTTAAATTTAGGCCTAAGAGTCACCCCCAAGGAATCTCTTTTGTTGCTCAGATGTGGCCTCTCTCTCTAAGCCAACTAGGCAGGTGAACTCACTGCCCTCCCTCCTATATGGGACATGATTCACAGGGGATTATATCTCCCTGGCAATGTGAAACAGATATCCCAGAATGAGCCAGGACCCAGTAACGAGGGATTGAGAAAGCCTTCTTGACCAAAAGGGGAAAGAGAGAGATAAGACAAAATAAAATTTCAGTGGCTGAGGGATTTCAAATAGAGTCAACAGGTTATCCTGAAGGTTATTCTTATGCTTTACATAGATAACCCTTTTTAGGTTATGGTGTATCAGAGTGGCTAGAGGGAAGTACCTGTAACTGTTGAGCTGTGTTCCAGTAGCCTTATTTCTTGAAGACAATTGTATAAAGATATAACTTTTACAATGTGACTGTGTGACTGTGAAAACCTTATGTCTGATGCTTCTTGTTCTAGTTTGCTAGCTGCTGGAATGCAATATACTAGGAATGGAATAGATTTTTAAAAGGGGAATTTAATAAGTTGCTGGTTTACAGTTCTAAGACCAAGAAAATGTCCCAATGACAAGTCTATAGAAATGTCCAATCAAAGTCAGCCAGGGAAATATACCTTGGTTCAAGAAGGCCAATGAAGTTCAGGGTTTCTCTCTCAAGTGGAAGGGCACATGGCAAACACAGTCAGAGTTCTCTCTTATCTGAGAGGGCACATGCTGAACACAGCTTCATCTGCTAGCGTCTTCTCCTGTCTTCCTGTTTCATGAAGCTCCCTGGGAGGCATTTTCCTTTATCATCTCCAAAGGTTGCTGGCTGGTGAATTGCTTCTCATGGCTATGTCATTCGGCTCTGCTCTCTCTGAATCTCTCTCATGCTCCAAAATGTTTCCTCTTTTATAGGACTCTAGAAACTAATCAAGACCCACTCAAATGGGTGGAGACATGCCTCAACCTAATCTAGCTTAACAACCACTCTCGATTAAATCACATCACCAGGGAGATGATCTAATTACAGTTTCAAACATACAATACTGAATACGGATTAGAAGAAACGGCTGCCTTTACAAAATGGAATTAGGATTAAAACATGGCTTATCTAGAGTACATACATCATTTCAAACCAGCACACTCCTTTTATCCAGAGTATGGACAGATGAGTAAAAAAATACAGATTAAAAAAATAAATAATAGGGGGGACAAAGGGTAAAAAAAAATTGGGTAGATGGAAATACTAGTGATGAATGAGTGGGATGCATAAGGGGTATGTATGGTTTGTATGGATTGTTTTGCTTTGTTTTGTTTTTTTTACTGGAGTGATGCAAATGTTCTAAAAAATGACCATTGGTAATGAATAGACAACTATGTGATGATATTGTGAGCCCTTAATTGTACACCATGTATGGAATGCATGTGTGTGAAGATTTCTCAATAAAATTAAAAAAAAAAAAAAAAGCATGCACTCTGGAGCCAGATTGCCTGAACCCAAATACCAGCTAGACTATTTATTAGCTGAGTGAATCTGAAAAATCCCTTAACCTTTCTGTGTCTCGATTTTCTCATCTATAAAGTGGAATAATAATTCTTATGATGATTAAATGAGTTAATAAACGGGAAGCTTTTAGATCAATATTTCCAGGCATATAGTAAGCACTATCTAAGGCTTGCTGTAATGATGATAACCAAAGATATAGGAAAATGAGAAACAAGATAGCACATTCAGAGCACTTATAGTAGTTCAATATTGCTAATATGAACATGAGCAGTGACAGTGACTGACTGATAAGAAGGGACCATAAAATGAAAGCCTTAACTTATGTTGGGTGCTTTGGCTTTAACTTACGTTGATAAAGAACTATTAAGAGATTTATAAATGAAATGAAGGTAGGTATGATGTGAGCAGATTTTCACTTTAAACTGAAGGAAACAGGAAGTGGACTCATTAGAAGCTACTGGGAAAAGACAGGCATGGGGATGATACTCAAGCCTGGAATGCCTTCCTCATCTCTCTTTTTACATACTGATACCAAGCCTACTTCTCAGTATTCAGACATTTTCTTTGTTACTGATTGCTAGAAGAGGATTTTCTCTCCTCTGAATTTCTGTGCAATTTTGATGTCTATGTACAAACCAGGACTTTATTATTATTATTATTATTTGGCATGGGCAGGCACCGGGAATTAAACCCAGGTCTCCGGCAATGCAGGCGAGAATTCTGCCACTGAGCCACCATAAGACCGCCCTTTCAGTTTTTCTTTTTTCTTTTTTTTTCAAACCAGGACACTTTTGAGAGTAAAACAGACACTGCTTATAATTATGCCAAGACAACAAGCATAAGGACTCTTCCAGGCAAAGCAGGATATGGGGTTACCCTATGTATGGCACTTGTAGAAAACTTAAACTGAACTTATGCAGTGGTTTGGAGTACAGTTTCTTCTTCTCATGATCCTCATCCTTTTCTTCTTCTATAAGAATGCACATACCAAATAGTGCCTGATAAACAGAGGCTGGACCTTAAATATCTTTGTATCCTCTAGAGTGGTTTGTGCACAAAAAGTTTTGGTGGATATCTATTAAAGGACTGGATTACTTAATTTTTAGCATTGCTTAAGTAGGTCTTTTTAAAGTTATTTTTACCTCAGAAGCCTTTATCCCTTTACTATAATATCAAAGGGCTGTCATTATATAAAAGATATATTAAGTAATAAAACATCACAAAGGTTACAAAGGAAATTCACCTTGGTACTTTCTGTTAATATTGGATATATATAACAAATATTTAAATGGACATATATTACATGAGTAAGAGCACATACACTACTTTTCTCTTACCTACAAAGAAATAGAGAGAGGATGCTGAGAAGATGGCTGAGTAGGAAGCTCCAGGATTCACTCCTTCCACCAGTTGTCCAAAATAACTATTTTGAAACTCCAGAATCCAATAGAACACTATACAGAACCAGGGAAGAGTCAGAGGAAGAGGTGGTAAGTTACGGTAAAAACTAATAAATTTAAAAAGAAACAAGCAAACTAGTAAATTGCTCTCTCTGCTCAATGGTTACTGGTGCCCACCTACCCCCTCACAGTGGTCCACCTTGGGGTCCAGCCCCTGGCTAACTCACTGGCGACAGAAAGGAACACAAAAAATCCTCTTCCCCATAACCAGGGGTGGGCACGGATGATCACTGATCACGGCTTTTGATTAGCAACTTCTGATCGCTGGGGCCCAGCCCTGAGGGCAGTCATTTTTCAAACCCTTTCTAGACAAAGGTGGTTGAGGAGACTTAAAAATGCTACCTGTTCTCAAGTCTGCAGGGGACCTGGGCTGCATTTGCTGGGAAGGTCAAGAAAATACAGCTTTGGGGAGCCATGAGAGGAGTTTCTGGAGACATTCCTCATCCTCTCCCCAGGGCACTTTGGAGGCAGTCTGTGCCTCGCCTTTTCTCAGCTGGGAAAGACTCACAACTTCAGCCCAGTTCCTGTGGCATACCCTCTCCCCACCCAATTTGGGACAATAAAAGGAGTGCAAAAAAGGATTGAAACAGAAAGCCCGGGGCAAAGGTAGACATAAACAGAAGAACTGAGGGACCTAAAAGATATTAGACTTAAAAAGACAAAATTTAAAAATGGCAGAAGAAAGTCCCTGCATTGTCAGTAGTGACTTTAAATGTAAATACACTAAACTCTCCAGTCAAAAGGTAGAGATTGGTAGAATAGGTAAAAGAACATGGCCTAACTGTATGTTCTCTGCAAGAGACTCACCTTCAGCTCAAAGACACAAGAAGGTTGAAGGTGAAAGGATGGAAAAAATGTATAGCATGCAAGTAGTAAACCAAAGAGAGCTGAGGTAGCTATACCAATATCAGATAAAATAGACTATAAGTCAAAAACTCTTATGAGGGACAAAGATGGTTATTACATACTGATTAAGGAATCAATTCAACAGGAAGATATAATAATTATAAATAAATACGCACCTAACAAAAGAGACCAAAAATAAATGAAGCAATACTAAACGATCTGAAGGGAGAAATTGATAGTTCTACATTGATGGTAGGAGACCTCAATATGCCACTTTCAATAATGGACAGAGCATATAGTTAAAAGATCAATAAGTACAAGACTTGAACAATACTCTAAACTAACCAGACCTAATAGACATATAGAACATTTCACCCTACAACAACTGAATAAGCATTCTCCTAGAGTACATATGGATTATTCCACAGGAGAGAGCATGTGTTAGGTCATAAATAAACCTCAATAAATATAAAATATTGAAATTATACAATGTATCTTCTCCAACCACAATGAAATGAAGCTACAAATCAATAACAGAGGGAGAAATGGAAAATTCACATGTGGAAATTAGACAACATATTCTCAAACAACCAATGGATTAAAGAGGAAGTCAAGAAGGAAATTAGGAAATATCATAGGCAAATGAAAATGACAATAAAACATCCTATACCAAAATGTATGGGATACAGCAAAGACAATGATACTGAAATATATAGCTCTAAATGGTTACATTAAAAAAGAAGAAAGATTTCAAATCAGTCATAAGCAAAAACTGGAATAAACAGAAGAACAAACTAAACTCAAAGTAAACAAAGGGAGGAAATAACAAAGATTAGAGTGAAAATGAATAGAAATAGAAAACAACAACAAAATAAAATAGAATTAGAAATACCAAAATTTAATTCTTTGAAAAGATCAATAAAATTGTGAAACATTTAATTAGACTGATGAAGAAAAAAAGAGAGATAACACAATTAACAAAAATCAGAAATGAAAAGTGGGGCATTACCACTGACCTCACTGAAATAAAAAGTACTGTAAATTCTTTTTATGATACCAACTGTGCTGTTTGAAAGTAATATGTGCCCTAGAAAAGCTACATTTTAATCATGATCCAATCTTGTAGGAGCAACCGTTTTTGTTTTTTTTTTTTTAATCCTGATTCAATATTGTATGTAGAAGGTTTTGAGTAGATGTGATTCTCCCAATTGTGGGTGTGACCTATGATTGGGTAGAAATGAGACTCCAGGTGGGTCTTAACTAGTTTATTGGAATCCTTTAAAAGAGGAGACATTTTGGAGAGAGTCAGAAATGACAGAGCTGACAGAGAGAGAGCCAACAGAAACTTCCAGGCTGACAGAGAGAGCAGAGACACAAATGTTTGAAGATGCTTGAAACCCAGCAGACACAGCTGTGTGCCTTCCAATGAGATGTTAAGCCAGAAACTGGAGAGAGCCAAGGGAAGCCAAGAGATGAAAGCCAGCCCCAGACAAGCAAAGTGAGTAATCCCCACATGGACAGAGACTGAAAGCAATGGAGTCCAGGAGCAAGGGACCAGTAGATGCCAGACACATGACTTGCCAGTTGACAAAGCGGTCCTGGATAGTACCAGATTTTCTTGAGTAAAGGCAACCTCTTGTTGATGCCTTAATTTCGATACTTTCACTTCTTTAAAACTGTAAACTTGTTGTTAGGTCAGGGGAATGGGGAGGGGCACTGCAACTTGAGCTGCAGAGGCTGTGTCACCCCTCCCAACATGACTTCCGGAACTAATGAACCACCCCTTCCGGACGACATGACTTCCAGAACCAATGAACCGCCTCTTCCGGACGTCACCTGACCTTCATCCTTAAAAGCTGCCTGCGTCAAAGCCCACGTGCGGACTCACCTCTCTCCATCTTGGGTTCGGTGAGCTCTGCCCGGGAACGCAGAAATAAAACCGCCCACTTTAAATTTCCCAGTCTACCGTCCTTCTTTCTCACCCTTTCGCCTCCTAAACCTTTCATCTTGGTGCCGAAACCTGGGAGAGGAGCGCGGGTGCCACCAGCCTGGCCAGGGGTGCCCAGGCTTCCTCTCTCCTCCTTTCTCCACATAGCCAGCCACAAGGGATCCTTTGGCCCACTGCTACAACCACCACAGATTGGGTAAGTCCCTTCCCTCCTAGCCCTGCTGTTGGGTCTCACGGTTCCGAGAGAGCCTGTCCATAAATTACCCTCCGAAAATCGTGAATTCACGTCAGGTTCTCTTCCGAGGGCTGAGGTGAATGGGGACGCCCGCAAGCCTCACTCCCTTTCCTGGGACCCGAGAAGTTGTGGGGACGCCCCCCTTCTCATTTCCCTCCCAATTTTCAGGTCCAGGACCTGAAAGGGACTCAAACCAGGGTGAGACATCCCCTGGGGAGATGAGCCTCCACTTGTAAGAGCTCTGAGGACTCTCTCAGGGAGTTGGGACGCTGACACCGCCTGGGCCAGTCTTTTCTCCTTTCGGACCTGTCAGTATGGGCAATAAGTCCTCAAAGACCAAATCTTATACTCCTCTGGTTTGTCTTCTGACAAACCTATCCACACTGGATTAACTTCCAGACATCCGGCCAAAATGCCTCACTTACTTTTGTAAAAAGGCTTGGCCCCAGTACCAATTGGATAATGATTCACATTGGCCTGAGGATGGGACTTTTAATTTTAATCTCCTTACAAACTTCTGCAACTTTTGCCAGAGGAATGACAAATGGGCCAAAATTCCTTATGTCCAGGCTTTTTTTCCTTCTGCACTCCCACCCCTCCCTTTGTACTTCCTGCTCTACAGCTCAGGTTCTTCTAGCCAGAGAAACCCCCAAATCCCCACTTCTACACAAACAATCTGATGAAACTTCCTCCTTTTCCGACCCCCTCGACTTATCTTCCTTTAAACGACCAGGGCCTCCACCACATTTAGGGAAACTATCCTCTTCTCTCCCACTCTACTCTCTTCTCCCTCTGGCGGCACTCCTGCCACCATCTTGCCCTCCTCTTCCTCCTCCTCCGCTGGCAGCTCTTCCACTGCCATCTTGTCCTTCACTTCCTCCTTCTGCTCTAGCAGCACCTCAGCCACCATCTTGTCCTTCACTTCCTCATTCCACCCCAGTGGCATTCCAGCTGCCATCCTACCCTTCTCTCTCTCCTTCTGTGCTGGCAGTGCTCCAACCGCCATCTTGTCCTTCTCTTTCCCTTTC
>PVIY010040101.1:0-22600 GCA_004026745.1 Myrmecophaga tridactyla
CTGTTAGGAAGCTTGTGCAGTTATCTGAGAAAGAACTGTTGGCAACTGGACTCAGGTAAAGGCCATGGAGATGGAGAGAGGTAGATGAATCTAAGAGGGCTTTAGAATATAGAGTTGTTAACCTTGTGGTTGACTGCGTAGGGGAGATGAGAGATAGGGAGGAATCCAAGATAACACCCAGGACTGTAGTAGGTGGTGGGGGGGGGACGTAGGAGGTGGAGCCAGTTTGGGGACTGAAGAAGGTCGATGTGCTCAGCTGTACATGTGTAGCTAGATACTCAGGGCGGCAGCTCAGGACTGCCCTGGCTTGGGTCATCCGTCAGGGTAGAGTATGAGCTTCCTCAGGGAGAGAGCGTGGAATGCAGAGAAGCAGGCCTCAGATAGCCCAGAGAGACAATGATGTAAGGAGTGGGGACAGGAGAAAAGCCAGCAAGAACATGTCATTCAGAAATGAGCGTCAAAATTAGATAGCATGGGGCGGTGTGACAGTGGCTCGGTGGCAGAATTCTTGCCTGCCATGCCGGAGACCCGAATTTAATTCCCGGTGCCTCTCCAGGCAAAAAATAAAAAATTTAAAAATTAGATAGCATGGAAGAGGTTTTCTGGTCATAGAAAATTGATCTCTAATACTTCCCCACTTTTTATAAATGAAGTATAAAATGGGTTACAGCCCAGTCTGCTTTGTTTACTGCTGTATCCCCTATAGCTAGCATGCAGGAGCTCCTGTTTGTTGAATGAATGAGTACTTTTTGAGGATGGCCCAGTTTCCGGATGATCTCTTCCAGCAGGCCTGTCAAGGGAACAGTCCCTTCTCTTCCACCACCTCAGGTGGGTTCACACTTCTTTCTTCTCCCCCTCACTCTGCTGGCTCCTTTCAACCTTCTCTTTTCTGAGTTAAATAGTTCAGCCTTCAGGCACTTCAGATGAATATTCCCTGTTTCATTCTGAAGTGTCTGGTGGTTCTTACCTTCCATTTCCCCTATAGTATGCCCTGCCTGTGTACAATGTAGTGTAGGGTGTTGGGCAGAAATACGGACTCTGGAGGGAGAGGTGATAGAACAACTGACTGCATGACTCCAGGTTTTTGTTTTGGTTGACCATTTAGGAAGTTGGGCATAAAAGGGTCAGTTTGGGATGACAAGATGGTGAGATTGCTGTAGACATGTGAGCCTACCTAAGGAATTCCTTGATATACCCACTCAAAGTAACAGCTGGATAAGCGAAAAAAGTTCAGCATTGTAAAAGGTGAGTGGCTGCTCGTCAGATAATATTCTTCTCTTCCTACAGGTGTGAACAGGAAGGTGTGCACACCCATCTTCCACCCAGACATGAGCTCATACACACACGGATGAGAAGTGTCAGATTCTTACTCCATGAAGTCAGCTCTAGAGACAGGTGATGAAATCCTGTGAGAGCAGTTGGACGATAAAGAAGGCTGTATACCCCCAGCCACACTGCATGGAGGGTAAGATAAAATATTTGTGTCTTTACCTCCATTTCCAAATTCTTTCTTACACTTTGGTGACACAGTTATAAACGGTTTTATGTACCATGTGTATCTTTTATGATGGCATGTACATATACTACATGGAAAATACAGGTCACTACAGAAGAATAATATTTCCGAAGTGAACCAGGCAAGAGTAATTAAAATGTTGTTTTATTCATTTACAAACCAAGTAATATTGAAAGAAAAAAACAGTGCATAGGAGAGCAGACATGCTCAGTGACCGTGTGTATCTAAAGTCACCTGGGCTCTTGAGAAAAGGTTCCATTTACTTAAGTGCCTTGAATGTCCTTGAGCACAATCTCATCCTAAACATGAACAGAAAAAATGCTGAGCTTAACTACATGTTTTACAAATGCAAATAATGAGTTAGTACTTTACAATCATTATCATGTTTTATAAATCTGAAGAGTTGATCAGCGAGTAGTGTTAAGTGTGCTGATGAAGCTTTCTGCCCCCACACCCATTTGTCCTGGCGAAGGAGAGGCTGTGTGGGGTGGATGGAGACCCACAGGCTGAAAAGCTTTCCCTCTTGCAGTCTGCATCCACCACTGGACATTATGGAGTGTAAGGCACTAGAACCTGGCTTAGAGAGAAGAGGTGCTCTAAGCTCCACCTTTAGAAATCCTGGCATAAAACTTTTAAAACAGATGTTAACGATATCCTCCCCACCTCTTGTAATTTCTGCTGCTGAGAGACAGGAAAACAAGAAGGCACAGTTATGTTTGCAAAAGGATAAAAATTAAGTACACCCAAATATCATGAGAAAAATGACCTATGAAGAAATGTTTAATTCTCCAAGGGATTCAGTCAGTCTGCTCATAGAAGTCAAGAATCACATTGTATAAGGAATGACTTGAGAGTTTAATGGACAAAGAGAAGGAAAAGACATACAAAATGCTCAGTCTTGGAAAACAGTGCTTTGGTGGTGACAAGGAACTGACAGTGAAGGAGCCTTACAATTCAGCACCGTAAGTGGAGGCCGGAGTGGTGATTGGGGTGGGAGGATCTGACACATAAACAGCTCGTTCAGTACTTGCTGCAGGTAGAAAGAATGTGGCTAATGCCTAAAACATCAAGTTGTTTCATCTACCATTTCTTCTGTTGAGCTGTGCTTTTCTTGAATCCATGCAACTAAATGGCATGTAAGATGGAAATTCTGTAGTTAAGAGGAAATTTCTTCTGTATCCTGTTGATAAAATGCTGCTTATATGAATGCTTGTGGATGGGGAGTGCGGAAAGAAAACTAAAATGGCAGAAGGCTCAGTGTTCCTCACTGTTGACCAAGCTCCTGTCTTAGCTATTAAAGAGGAACCTCTGTTGACTACACAGACCAAGAGGCAAAAAAGATACAAAAATGAACCTTCTAACTAACTCCTGAAAGCAAACCAATTTAATTGTGCTACCAGGACACCATCTTCTAGGGTTAGATTGGTGTGGTAGATTCGTTCTCAAAGGCTGGTAAAGACTCGCTCAGATGCCAGCAGTGTGGCTGTGAGCCGAATCCAGGCCGCAGGGCATCTCTTCAGCGACTCCACTACCACTCTGATAAGATCCCTTTCAGCCCCATGTCCAGTCCTTGCAGGGGTGGGGTTACCATTTCAGATATGTGCAGAAGGCAGGGTAATGTAGTGTGAAAGCCTGAAGATTATTTATTTTTTTAATCATATAGTTCGTTACTTTCTTGAAAGCAACAGCCTAGGAAAGAAGGGAAGCAAATAAAAGCCTCAGTTTGTACAAGGAGCTGCAGTCTAGGGAAGGAGTTCTTCATGACAACAGGCTGGAGAGACCACCTTCTCCTCTCACAGAAATGTAGTCTTTGGAGCCAAAGGGAAAACTATTTTGAATCACTGGGCTAAATGGTCTGTGTCCCTGTCCTGCATTTGAAGAAGAGCACCAGAAATGCAGCGGTCGCTGGTCGGATCCCTCTGCTGCACTCAGTTCTGCCCCGGAGGTACTCTGCCTGTGGGGCCAGCACAGGGGAAAGGACATCATATAGGCTATCCCAGCATTTTAAGTTCTTGTTCTTTTTTGCTTCTAAAATCTGAATTAGAGGTCTCCTGACCTCAGTACTATTATCACGGAAGGAAAATCTTTTCTGATGTAAATGTAAGTCATGAGTCAGGAGGGAAGTACCTAGAAGATGTTTCAAGGTAAGAAAAGGCCCACTGCAGACTTGCAACCCTGGGTCTTCCTCTGCTCGAGGCCATCACATTTTCTGTTCCTAGGTTCAAAAAGATTCAATTGAATATGCTGACAAGATAGAAGAAGAGAAGAATGCAGAGCCCCTTCACCTGAAAGAACACAAGCTGTAAGTACCGATAACTGCAGAGAGAAAAAGTGTCCGGGCACCCACTCACAAGACATCCAGAATCTCAAATCCCTAGGGAGAGAAGACAAACTTACGTGCTCCACAGGGTGAGCTGCCACATGAGGCAAATGCATGTGACCCTGTTGCCCAGGAGGTGGAAATGACACTTGCACAAATGAGGGCCTTTGTTTCCAGCAGAGCTGCAGCCATGTCTCTGCATCTGGATCATAGTATCTGCAAGCAACCTGCTTGCTCAGGAGGCCACTGCCCCTCAGGAATCCAGACTGCTTTAACATCTGATGCTGAAGGGTCAGTGAAGCTTAAGTCCCCCTCCTCTTAACCTTCTAAGACGTGTTTAACACCAGATAGAGGCACACAGCCTCAGACAGAAGCTGGAGGCAGGAAAAAGTCACCTTTAGCCCTCTCTGTTCACAAATATCACACTGGGACCAAAGAGAGAAAAATACCAGATTCACTTGCTATGCCTACTGAAGGAACGAAAAGGAAGTGCCAAAGGATAAATATATCTTTCAGGTCACTCAGGAAACAAGTGATGCCCCCATAGAGCAGCATCTTGCCAGGGCCTTAGCAGCAGGACACTTTCAAACCCCAGTCCTGAGGGCTCACCCCAGCCCTGCCTTTTCCCAGAAAACACTGTTCTGGTGGCTCAGAGAGGACAGACTGTGTCAGCAGGAAATAGAGCTGGACTTACACAGCTCCAGTTCACCTCAAAGTCACTCAGTTTCCCTTCTAATTGATAAAACATTAATTAGCTAGGGATTAGCAAGTGCTGAAGAGAATCCAGTCTTAAAAGCTTGACAATATATATACTTCTGATGAAACCTCTTTTGAGTAATACATTGTGATAATAGCATTCCCCAATTTTAAACAATGGAGACGGCTTTTAGTTTTCAGTTTGGATCTGAAGTGGTGTGACACTTCTGAGTAACAATTAAATGGCAATTTTTTTGCTACTTTTAAAATTGGAAGAAAAATATATGCATAAATCAAGAATTTCTTTTAGGTTTAACCCCAAATAAACTTCCATCTACAGGGACAACTTTGGAGTGGCCAAATGCTCTGGAAGCATATAGATAACCTGTGCCTCTCAGCTGTCTGGTCCATATCTTCTGCATTTGGCCCAGTGCCCACTCCTGCTGCTGACTCACTTCTCTGCTCTCCAGCTAGGTGACAGTCTCCTTCCTCTGCAAAGAAGCAGCATCTCTCATCTTCACAACAGCTAAATCCCTAAACAGAATTCCAGCCACAGAATCCCATAATAAATCAACTAAGGCCCCCAAAAGAGATGGTCAGTAATCAATTAGGAGTAGTCTAGCTGGGGAAATGGCAAGAAATATCTAGAATGGACAAGGTACCACTCTGATTAAGTAGAAAAACAGACCCCAAAGATATGCCAAAGAAGGCAGATACCTGAGAATTTTAAGTTGCTCTAATAAAATGAAAGGATTGCTATAAGAGCTAATACTTCTAAGATACCGAGACAAGACTATAATTTAATTAGATCTCTAACTGCAATATATTTGCACTAAAAAAAAAAAAAAAAAAATCAGACGAGGTACCTTATACCCAAGGGAAAAAGCAAGTCTGGGGACTACACAGCACAGTCTGTGAGATCCACATTCAGCCTCAGATGACTCACACCGCTTGACAGTGTGCATGTGGAGTGCTGTTGTGGCAATTAAGTTTGTGTGTGTGTGTGTGTGTCTTCCAAAGGATATGGGAGGCTGGAGGGAAAAGGGCAGCACTGCCCTGGGAACATGCATTGATACATGACTCCTGAGCAACTCACCCCTTCCAGGCCCAGCATGCTCCCGTGGGGCCACGAGGCAGGTCTCTGTGCCAGAGGGAGCCACTTGGGAAGGGAGCAGATCTCTGAAACTTAGCAAGGCCTGCTAGGTTTTGCTACTCAGCCAGAATGCCACACTATCTCTTCTGTTCCTGGTTCTAAAGAGGAAAAAACAACTGCTGAGCTAGTGGACAGAAAGGACAGTTGAGGCTGAACTGATAAAGTTAAGTATACTTGAAGAGAAAATCAAGGTGGGATGCCTGAACTTTGAACACTTGAAAAACAGCACTGTTTTAATAGGAGAAATTCTTAGCATCATTGGTGGTGAACTTTCCAAGGTCAGACACTGGGATGGAAAAACAGAAATGGCAACATGGTTTTCCCTTGACTGCAGCTTACTTGCTTACTATCTAAAAAGAAGAGAATCACTCATTATAGTGTTTATTAAAAGATGAAGAATATTATAAGCAGATTGTCCTGGCCCAAAGGTCTGCTAACTGGTTCCACGGGGAGGACAAGGACAGTGCTACTGTCCCTATTACAGAGCAACATCTTGTCCACCCAAGGCCCCTGTTAGTGAGGTAGATATCAGCCTCTTGGTAGAGGTATCAGAGTGCCAGACCCACAGCACAGTGGATAAGAGGAAGATGCTCTGCCTGCCATAAGGCCGGAGCTCTTCCATGGGGCTGGACCTGACATCTAGCAACCCCACCAAAATTAATAGGTTACTTAGAGAAAACTAAGCCTGAGGGAGATTTGACTCTTGCCCTGAGGCCTGTACAACTCTGGCTTTCCTTGCTTTGAGACCTGGGATTTGAAGTCATAGACTGTCACTTTAACCCACTTCCAAAAGTGAAGCTTGCTCCAGTCCACCTGTCAGACATAACTTCCGGCTGCCATGGGAGTCTTAAGAGAGGGGGAACTGCCAAAGGGATAAGAAGACAAAAGGGCAAGAGAGGTTTCATATGCCATGAGAAGAAGGAATAAAGGACATAAGAGAAGGCAAAACTAAAGAAGGGAAGGATCAGAAGAAGAAACAAGCTCCTAAGAGGATGCTTCCCCCAGGGCTGAGATGACAGGGGAAGAAAGCAGATTGCCTGGCCTTACTTCCCCTGGAAGTCATTGAGCTCCACTTCATCCTTCCGGCGCTTATGTGTGAAAAGGGAACTGAAGGGGTAGAGTTTGGCCTTGGCCTGGAACCGCTGTCCTGCAATGTCAATCTCGTATTCTCCACGGTTGATGAAATCTGCCGTCACCACTTGTTCTGCCCCAGTGTCCTCAGAAAAATTGTGCACAAAGCCCAGGCAAACATGGCGCTCCAGGGTGAAGCTGTAGGCACTGCTGGTGGTGATGCCAACATAGCGCCCATTTCGGTAAATGGGCTCTCCCCACCAAGGCCAGAGGTCGAGGTCTGTGTCGTGGTCATCCAAGATGAACATAGTGAAGCGTTTATACATCCCATTCTGCTTCTGTTGCAGCAGGGCATCCCGACCAATGAAATCCGTCCCCTAGGAAAGAAAAGGAACTAAGATGCCCATTCACTCTCCAGCCCCCAGCTCAGAGGAGGGGAAGGGTCCCCTGGTATCAGTGCAATTGGACGTCAACACCCTCCCCACACGCCCAGCATGAAAACCTGCATTCACGATACAAAAGACACCCTCAGAGGAGTTCTGTAACAACAGACATACACATGTTTCTTTTTCCAATTTTGTAAACACAGATTTTGACCACAAGACCACACCAAACAAAAACACTTGGAACAAAAAATCAGCCCTTAAAATACTTGTTGGATTTTACAAAACAGTGTTTTTGTATGATCCCAACAAACAGTCCACGATCTATAGCTACATACAATGTGTGTGTGTGTTTATATATACATTTGAACAATAAACAAGATGGAATAAAATAAAGCATTAACTGTGTTTATCTCTGAAGAGAGAAAATATGGGTGGTTTTAATATCCTTCTTTTTACTTTTCCTATTTGACAAAAGTCAGTTGTAATTGTTCAAAACAAAACAAAACAAAGTAACCTTAACAGCAGGCAATGACTGATAATGGTGTATTGTAAGGCTCAAGTGATGCATGCTGCCTAGCTCATTTAAAAGAAGGGGGAAATGACACCACAGATCTATTGTGCTGATACAGAGTAATTGACAAGGCATTTTGTTAGGTGAAAAAAGATGCAATACAGCAAATATGTAGTATCTCATTATCTAGGTAAAAAAGAGAAAAGGTGGAGGGTAACCCTGAGGCCACACTCTATCTAGTTCCTGCCCAAGGAAAGTCAAAGGATAACCTGACACGATAGCTCAGAGGCCTGCAGTCATTTGCCACTATGTACTGTGCTCTTTGCTTTAGAAATGACCCGAGTTTCTGTTTGAGGTGATGAAAAGGTTTGGGTAACGTATGTTGCTGATGGTAGCACAACACTGTGAATATATATCATTGAACTGTAAACCTGGAAGTGGTTAAAATGGGAAATTTTTAGTAGTATATATGAAAGTAAATCAAATCAAAACAAAAAAGGTGGAGGACAAATTATATACTAAATTTTTGTACTACATTAAAGCTCTCTAAAAGGAAAGATAAATGTATCTTCTACCAAAGGGGATAGTGAGATTGGGTGGGGTTCAGAGGTAGGAAAGAGATTCCATTTTCACTCTACATTCTTCTTAAGTATTATTATTTTTTTAACCATATTCATATATTACTTTAAAAAGAGATTTTTAAAACTCAGCAACTGTGAGATGACCAGGCTGTACAAATATTCGTGATACGTTCATTTTAGTTAACTAATTACCATAATCAACTCAGAAACATTCCCCAGAAAGCACTGAGTCTAAAAGAGAGCAAAGCTCTGGAGATAAGAAGGTCTATTATTATATTTTCATATTAAGATTCTTTACGCTGTAGACAATTCTTTCATTCTAAGGACATCCTAATCATCATTTATCTGTTGCCATCACTGAGGTCTCAGTATTTTTACACTTTTCTATTTCAGATCTTCCTCCTACTCTCCTGTGGATGTAACCACTCAGGAAATCGAGTGACAGATTGGAACCTGGATATAGACAGTACCTTCTCTAACTTCACCCGAAACTCTCGTCCACATTCCAGGGGTGTTGTGAAGGTATTTAAATCCTGACCCCAGAAGGCAAAAAACTTCTCGATTCGGAGACTGCGAAGAGCATAATACCCAGCATTCCGGATTCCATATTTCTGCCCAACACTCATCACTTCATTGTACACGTGCAGGGCATACTACAGGGAGAGACAAAAGGTTAGTGACCACCAGACACTTCAGAAGCAAACAGGAAATATGTGTGGAAGTGCCTGACAGCACACACTATAAACCCGGAGAAGAGATAGTTGTATTCAATTCCCAGGCTGTCTTCCAAGGAGCTACAGCCCAGGAATAATGAGTAAAGTCCATGAAAGCAGGATTTATCTTTCATCTGGGATAGTCATTTTAGTATATAGCAAGAATTAAATAACTTATAGATGAACTCTCACTACCACTCTGTAAATAACCATTCTTAAAACTGCTTTTAAAACAGCCACTCATGGTTCACAACCTGCTAGTTCTGGCTTTGTTCTCCTGCCCCAATTAACTACCCAGTCCTGATCCTTCCCTCATGCACTGGCCCATGCTATGAAGCACATGTTACACTAGCTGTAGATGAGTAGGCACAACACCTGATCTTTCCCATCAGGTGTGACACAGCTTAGAGACCTAGAGGAGTCCCTGAGGAGCCAGTACAGCTGAGCTCTTCTGTCCATGGCCCAGTACCTCTAGCCTCTCAAGCTGTTCTTGGTTCCAGAAATGTGTATCAGATAACCTAACTGAACATAAGATGTTTCCGATTTGAGAGCAAGTATCACAATCTAAACATACTCTGATAAATGATTACACTGCTTTAAAAACTATAAAAGTAAAGTAAAACAAAAAACAAAAAAAGGTACAGAAAAACAGCCAGTAGGCATCCACTGGGCACACCACTGTGATCAAGACAACCTTATAAACGAGAAAGGGAACCCATGCTAGTGAACTGAACACTCAGCCTGTGCTGTGTAAATGTAAACCAGGCAACTAATCTCGCAGTAAGTGAAAGGAGCAAAGGCCACTATTTACTCCTCTCAAGAACTAGGGATTTCCTGTGGACAAAAACAAGAATCTGCCACCTGCCCTTAGTTTTGGAAGACCTCTCCTCAAAGAAATAAGCACTGCTTCTTGAGGACAAAAGCCAGCTTGAAAATAACTGTGGGATGACAAATTCCCTCTGAGTCATGAAAAATCCTACTCACAAGGCCTCCCGAGAGGGTCACCAAGTGGGAGGAAGCTGCCGCAGCAGCCTGCCGGCTGTGGGGTGTGGCCAGGTACACAGGCACCCAGGGGACAGCCCCAGTGAACTCACCGGGCGTCACAGTTGGTCTCTGTGTACAGGTAAATCACATCTGCTACATTTCTATCAACTCTCCTCAAATGGTGGATCTTCAGCTCCACATGGTATATTTGAGTGTGGGTAAGCAGATGAAGCTTTCGTGAACTGATAAATCTGTGCTTCATTTATTAATTAAAAAGACTAAAAACGATGTGACTAAAGTCAAGACAGGACACAGATGCCTACGATCCCTGCCACCTGTCACAAGTGGACAGGGGAAGGAAATTACAGGAACAAAAAATTGTTGAGAAGGAAGAAAAATTATTTTTTTGTATATGATAAGACTGAGCCTTGGAAAATCTGGAGAATAAGCTAAAAACAGAAGATAATAAGGAAGCGTTGTAGATATACAGAAGAAAAAAGCTTTCATAAGTCATAATGACTTAGAAGAGAACGCAGACACCCAATTCACAATAGCAACAACAAAATTAATTGAATACCCGTGTTTGATTCCCAGAGCCTGCCCATGCTAGAAAAAAAAAAGTAATAAACTTAAGAAATGTGTAAGATCTAGAAGAAGCTTCAGTATACCTCTGGGGGACACTAAAGAACCTCAGCAAAAGCCAAAGCTAAGAATGTCTGTTGGGAATGTTTGTGTTTCTTGTAATTTTTTTTAATTAGTAAAAAATTAAAAAAAAAAAAAATGTCAACTCTCCATATGTGATACAATACCAGAACTACCCCAAAGAGTGTTTTTTTTTTTTGGTCTGTGTGTTTTAACCAGATTAAAGTTCACAAGGGAAAACAAGCAAACAGGCATTGGTCTTCCTTTCCAGAGTCTTCCAAGCTATAAGGGAACATAAGCACTATAAAAAAACATTATAAAAACTCAGTATTTAAAATAGTGTGGTTCTGGATCAATCATGAATAGCAGACCAAGGTAATGGAACAGAAAGTCCAGAAATAAACCTAAATACATAAGGGAATTTAGTAGCTGATAAAGGTAGAATCTCAAATCAATTGAGAAATGAACTTTGCAATAAATGTGGGATTGGGAAAACTGGGTATCCATTAGAAAAATATAAAAGTTTGATCCATAGCATATAACAAACTCCAAAAGACAACGCAAAAGGATCAAGCTTTTAAATATTTTTAAAAGTAAAATATATATGTATACATATACATATATATATACATATACATAACAAAACCCATAAAGCACAGAAGAAAACTGGGAAGATTTTATAACCTTGGAGAGGGGAAGTCCCTTCTACATATGAATTATATTCTAGAAACTGTAACTGGGAACTAGCAAAAATTATAACTTACTAGCAAAAATAATTACAACTTACTGAACTTGTTAACTTTCTGAAAGACTGTAGTGTAGCCAAAAACAAATACTTCTAACTGGTAATTCACCAAACTACCCCAAATGCTTTGATGCTTTACTGTGTAACTACGCAGCCTCGTGATAACTCCTGACTCTGCACTTTTCCCTTTATCTTGTTTTGTAACTTAGAAGTCTTGTGATCTTGCTGATAGCCCCTAAGTTTATTAACGAAGAAACCTGAGTCAACCCACACCAATTTCTACCTTGTGATAAAGCCAGTTCTAAGCAGAGTTAGCCCACCTGACAAGGGCAGTAGTATAAAGCTTTAACCTATAATAATACCTCACTGCAGTACTAAAGTCATGCTTATCTTCATGTTAAAGCTGTCATTTTTTTTGCATGCATCCTATGACCAAGTATGTAATCTACCTGTGTGTGCTCAGCAATTAGGCCATCCCTAACCTTGTCATCTGGAACCACTGTACTCATCATAAAGCTGTCTGTGTCAAGGTTTATAAAACTCTCAGAAGCCCTCCAGTTTAGGGAGACAGATCTGAGGCCCCCAAGCCTCCTGTTCTTACACTGCTTTGTTATAAAACTTTCTTTGAAACCCCGGTGTCACAGGGTTAGTCGCTATGCATGTCAGGCAGCATACCCATATTTTGCCCGGTAACAAAATGACAGATTAAATCAATTCAGCTACATAAAAATCAAGATATTTTTCCTCAATGAGAAATACTTTTCATAAATAAGAAAACCAATAATGAAATGATGAACTGGAAAAAAAGGTCTCTCACAGAAAGAGGGATTTTTAAAAGTTCAACGAAATAGGAAAAAAAGAAACTTTTACTGAGCACTATGTGCCAAGCATTTCTCTAGGTATTGAGGATATAAAAATTAACAAAACAGTCTTTGCCCTCATGGAACTTACATTTAAGTAAAAGGAATTTGATGAACAAAATAAAGAAGATATATCTTATTAGACAGCAGTAAGCACTAAGGGGAATGAGGACAGAGAGAAATGGTGTGTTGCAATTTTAACTAGGATGCTCAGGGAAGGTCTCAATGAGGTGACATGTGACAGACCTGAAGGAGGTAAGCCTGTCAACCTTGGGAGTATTTACTTGGTGGAAGGACTTGCAAAGGGTCCAAGGCAGAAGCATTTGGCAAGTTCAAAGAACACACAAGGAACCAGAGGCATAAAAAAGAGATAAGGGCGGTGCACCGGTAACTCAGTGGCAGAGTTATCTCCTGCCATACGGGAGACCCAGGTTCGATTCCCAGTTCCTGCCCATGCAAAAAAAAAGCTAATTTTTGACAATTATTTGTTGGTACAAGCTGTAAGGAAAAATACACTCCTATATGCTGCAAAATTATTTATCTATGATAGCATAGGACTGGATATACCATAAATGCCTACCAATACCAGACTACTGTAATACCTTATGATTGAACCATACAATGGAGTACTATAACACTGTTCAAAATAAGAAAGAGAAAGCACTTTCTCTTTAGAGAAATATCTAAGAGAAACTAAGCACACACACATAAAAAGACGAACAGAAGTATGCTTCTATTTTGTGTTTTTAAAAAGAAAAGATCCAGGGTGGTACAAAGGTAGCTCAGTGGTACAATTCTCACCTACCATGTGGGGGCCCTGCACATGCCAAAAAAAAAAACCCTTCCTCCAGAGCTGAAGGCTTCTCCACAGTCGCAGAAGTCATCTCCCCAAACTAGGAAGATGAGAAGAGTGACAACAGAACTGCCATAGTTCATCGATTTTAAGAAGCATATTCTTTGTATTTTAACAACTTTAAAATGTCAGGTGGTGTGTGACAATGAGTGGTGTGTTCTTGTCCTTGGCAGCATTTTCTCTTTCCTGGTGACTCAGGAAAGAGTAGTACATCTTAAAACTAATGGTATTGTGCTCACTTTGGCAGCACATATCCTAAAATTTTAACAATCCAGGGAAGGTTAGCATGGCCCCTGTGTAAAGATGACATGCAAAATATGAAGCATTCCATATTTTTTATGACACCAAGAGCCATCAATCGTACTCTTAGGAAGGACTGTGTGGAGTGAAAATATTCAAAAACTGATTGTAATGATGAATGCACTGCTATGTGATGATACTGTGAGCCACAGATGGGTACGATTTGGATGATTATATGAGGAAGCATTTTGGAGAAAGCTTCAGAATGAAGAGTCACAAGAACCACGAGAGCCCACACAGCCAGAGCCCTCTGGAGATGAAGGAAACAGCCCCCAGAGCCCTCTGGAGATGAAGGAAACAGCCCCTGGGGAAGCTTCGTGAAATAAGAAGCCTGGAGAGAAAGGTAGCAGACTTTGCCATGTTCGCTGTGTGCCTTTTTTGAGTGAAGGTAACCTCTTGGTGCCTTAATTTGAACGTTTTTATACACTTGCATGATTGGGACATTTTCATGGCCTTAGAACTGTAAAATAGCAACTTAATAAATTCCCCCTTTGAAAAGCCAAAAAAAAAAAAAAAAAAAAAAAAAAAAAAAAAAAAAAAAAAAAAAAAAAAAAAAAAAAAAAGGATCCGATATACAGAGAATCCTGAAAAACCCACAACAAAGCTCCTAGAGCTAACAAATGAATTCAACAAAGTGGCAAATTTTGTGAATTCATTTATTAGGATCAACACCCCCTAAAATCAGTAGTGTTTCTATACACAAGCAATGAAGAAAGAAAAAAAAATCAAGGGAAAACATGTACCATAGCAACTGAAAAACCCAACACCTAGGAATAAATCCAGCCGAGGATTTAAAGGACTTGTACACAGAAAATTATAAAACATTCCTAAAAGAAATCAAAGACAGACCTAAATAAACAGAAGGACATTCCATGTATATGAATTGAAAGGTTAAATATTGTTGGTATCGTATGTCAATTCTACCTAATCAATTTACAGATTCAGTGCAATCCTCCCCCAAATTCTAACAACCTTCCTTGCAGAAATGGAAAACTCAGTCATCAAATTTATGTAGGAAGGGTAAGGGGCACCAAACAGCCAAAGCCACCTTGAAAAAAAAGAATGAAGTTAAGACTCACACTTCCTGAAGCCACAGTAATCAAAATAGCATGGCACTGGCACAAGGACAGACATATGGACCAATGCAATCAAAGTGAGAGCACAGAAAACTTGCCATACATTTACAGCCAAGTGATTTTTGACAAGGGTACAAAGACCACTCAACTGGGAAAGGATAGTCTCTTCAATAAATGGTGCTGCGAAAACTGGATCTCCATTTGCAAAAGAATGAAAGAGGATCCCTACCTCACACCTTACACCAAAATAAACTCAAAATTAATCAAAGAACTAAATATAAGAGCCAGAACTATCAAATTCCTAGAAGAAAACAAAGAGAAGCATCTTCAGGACCTTGTGTTAGGCAGTGGTTTCAGATTTTACACCCAAAGCACAAACAATGAAAGAAAGAAAAAACAGATAATTGGGATCTCATCAAAATTAAAAACTTTTGAGCATCAAAGGGCTAATCATGAAAGTAAAATGACAACCTACAAAATGGGAAAAAGATGTGGAAACCATATATCTGGTAAAGTTTTAATATGCAAAAGATATTATTGAAGAAAACCTTCAACTTAACAAAAAGAAAAAATATTTTTTTAATGGGTGAAAAGCTTAAATAGGTATCTCTCCAAGAATATATACAAATGGCCAAAAAGCATGAGAAGATGCTCAACATCATTAGCCATCAGGGGAATGAAAATCAAACCCACAATGACATACTATTTCTTATCCACTAAAACAGCTACTACTATCAAAATATGAGAAAATTACAAGGTTGAAGAAGATGTGAAAAAACAGGGAGCACTCATTCAATGTAACGTAAAATGGTGCAGCCATTGTGGCAGTTTCATGGTTCTTCCAAAAGTTAAGTATAGAATTTTTACCATATGACTTGGCAATCCCATATGTTCTAGGTATATACCCAAAAGAATTGAAAGCAGGGGCTCAAACAGATATTTGCACACCAGTGTTCATAGTGGCATTATTTACAGTTGCTAAAAGATTGAAGCAACCCAAGTGTCCATCAACCGATGAATGGATAAACAAAATGTGATATATCCATATACTGGAATATTCAGTTATAAAAAGGAATGAAGTCCTGACACATGTGACAACACAGATGAACCTTGAAGACATTACACTGAAGGATATAAGCATAAAGGTAAATATTCTATGATCTCACTTATATGAAATAGAAAAAGCAAACTCACAGAATACAGGTTTATTAAGGAATGGGGTGGGCATGAGAAATGGGAAGTTGAGGCTTAAGATGTACACAGTTCCTACTTGGAATGACGGAAATGTTTTGGTATGGATTGTGTTGACAGTAGCACCACCTTGTGAACATAATTAACAGCACTGAAATACATATTGTATGCAGTTAAAAGCGTAACTATTAGGTTATATATATGGTAATAGACTAAAATTTAAAAAAAAACAAAGAACATGGAATTGTACTACACAAACTCTTAAATTAAACCATGGACTAGAGTTAATATTACAATAAAAAATGTGCCTTCCTCAACAGTAACAAATGTACCACACCAATGCAAAGTGTTAATAATAGTGTGGTATACAGGAATCCTACATTTTATGCATGATTGTTATGTACACCCACAACCTCTCTGATAAAAAAAAAAAGGGGGAGAATATGTCTTTGAAATTGCTTGCATATACATAAAAATCTCTGATACAGATACAAAAAAAAAGAACACTAATATCAGTGATGGTGGTTAGGGAGAACCAAATACTTTTTATAGGTTTTTATCTTTAAACCATTTGAGTGTATTACCTACTTAAAAAAATTAAATAAAAAAATGTAAAATCTTTTGAATGTACTTACTTCAATTATAAAGTCTCAATCAGATAAAGCTTTCTAAACCTGCCCACACAGTGTCCAGTGGTTCTAGGAACCAAAGCCAGCACCCACTCACCTCTATAGGGATGTACAGCATGAACCCTGGTTCTCCTGTGTGAGTCATGCTCATGACTCGGATCCCATTTGCGTAGCCCACACTCATTTCCTGTAGAAACAAAGGGAGAAAGTCAACAGTGGGCACCCAACACATATTTGCTAAGGGAATTCTGTCCAAGGTAAGTCCTATCCATTAACTCTGCACCCTTCCATTTAAATCTAACGGCGATACATGTAAACAAAAGAATTCCATCCTGAAAAGGGCCTATTTCCACAAACTGAGGTCATTAAAAATGGCACACAGCCTTTACAATATCTTCTCATGAATATCACCACTTCTGATGTTTTAGACAAGCTGATGGTGGGAAATGGAGGCAAAGTCTTTCATAAGTATGAGATATTTGTCTTTGCAAAGTCCTGCCAAAGAACGGTTTTAGAGGTATGTATAGAGCAATGAAGGCTAGGCCAATGGTCTGGGGGAATCAGCAGAAAGATCCTGGGCACGCTCTGTAAAAACATGATGTCTGAGGCTACACAACATGATCTACCTGCTATTCTGGGGTCAGAGATCTGGCTTTTAATTTTCAAAACATATTTACAGGCGCTCAGTCACCTAACGGACCAATGACCTAATCCCTGTCCCTAGAAAAGAAAGTGGCAAGTCCCAGAAGACACTGAAGCAAATCCTTCCCCAGGAGGCCGCCATGGCATGGCACCTTCCAGGAGCAAGCACAGGGGGGCGCCCCTTCCAGAAAGCAAAGAAAGCACTGTGAAGAGGTCTGCTGATGGCTAGTAGTCCAGAGTTTTCTGTTTCTTTCACTTTGTCATGGAGAAAAAGGAAAAGTGTAAAAACAATTTGTAGGTGCATCCCAACTTTGGTCTGACCTTCAGAGAGCCTCCAACAGTAACAGTCTCCTGGCTGCTCATTACAGGTTACCAAAGTGTCTGTCAATTTGGATCTAGTTAGCCACTTCCTAGAGAGTATTCAGTTTTCATTTCTTTTATTCAGTTCCAATTCGTTTCACTCAGCTATAGCTGCCACTTTTAAGAAAGATAATTATGTAAGTTTAGGGATTTGCCCAAATCATTTCTTACTTGAAGATGCCATGTACAAAGAAGTTCTTACTTTGTATATGGAAAAGAGGAGGGAGAGAAAGGGATTCTAGACATTGATTGGCATTATCATAACCCTGTAACTTAAAAATTTAGTTCATTGTTACAGAAACCAATAAACATGTAGTACTGACATTCAGGTAAGTTAAATCCACCAAAGATATCTTAACGATTATTAAATAAAATCTTGAAGGAGGAAAAAATACATGCGTTCACTTGGTCATTTGCTGTTTGCTTAATAAAGGTCAAAACATTCTCTATATAATACCAGAAGAAGAGTAAGTAATCGCCACCATTATAAATGAAAAACTCCCTGTCCATTTAAAATAGGACTTTACGGCGGGTCACAGTGGCTCAGCAGGCAAGAGTTCTAAAATAGAACTTTGGGGGCACCCACCTTGCAAAAGAGACTTGGGAAGTGGTCTGGAGTCATAGGGGCATAGGACAACTCGGACAGAACATCCACAGCTCGAGGGCCAATCAGATTGAGAGCTAAAGAGAAAAGAAAAAATGCCTTGTCTCTCCAGGTGAACAGCTGAGCAATGAGGCAGGGTCATCCTGGACTTGCTCACCTATGGCCAACTGGGTGGCGAGCACCGGCCTTCCACCCTGTGCTCAAGCCATCCAAGGATAGATACAGAGCAACCAATTTGGACATATATAGCTCTTTGACAGGTCTGCTAAGGGTACCAACTGATGGTGCTGGTTTGACAGTCTGGTTAGTGTGTTTCCTCTTCCTGGGTACACCGGAAGACACCATGGCACAGCCTCCCCCGCAGTGAGATTGGGATCACAAGACCAAGTCCTGTGCAGTGGAGTATGAGCCTACTTCTGGGATGGCATAACCCCTGCACATTTCCCATTTCTCTTTCCAGTGATTTAGAAGCCATAGGTTCCAAACAGTGTGGCTGCATGATAGAAAAAGACCCAATCCCAAATCAAAGCTTGGAGGAGACCCCTGAGGAAACCTGCCCAACCTACCCTGCATTCTGATGTTTGTGGTAGCAGCCTGTACTAATTACTTGGCAACTACTCTAATAGAGGCTAGAACAAAACCTCTGTTCAGTTAAGATTCTGTATTTGTCCATTTCATAGCAAGAAATTAACCACATCTGCTATTTACAATGAATTGAGAATGAGAGCCAGGGAGAGTAAACACTGGTGTGGGCAAAGAGTAGGCGCCAACATAGTGGGGGAAAGGGGAAGTGTGAATCCAGCATGAGGTGGTAGAAGAGGAGGGGCTGCTCCCTTAACAGGCCCGCTGGAAGAGATCTGGAAATTGAGCCATCCTCAAAAATTGTTCATTCATTCAACAAATATGAGCTCCTACATGCTAGCTGTAGGGGACATAGTACTGAACAAAACAGACGGGCCTAACTCATTTCATACTTCATTTATAAAAAACTGGGGAAGTATTAGAGATCAATTTTATATGACCAGAGAGCCTCTTCCATGCTATCTAATTCCAACATTCATTTCTGAATGTCAAATATAAAGAAGGAAAATACAGAAGATAAATCTGGATCTACTGGCCTTTTCTTGTTCAGTTGACCTCAAAGGGTCACCCTTACCAGTGTATTTCCAGGTGACATCCTCCAGAAGCAAGTTGGTGTCTTCTGGCATGTGTTTTTTTAGCCAGGACCAACAGTGGACCTGCTGGTCGGTTGGAGAAATCATGAAGAAACTGAAAGCAAGACCCAAAGGTATTCAAAACTGGTAGCCAAAGAGCGAGGCAATCATGGTCTCATCTAGTTGAGAGCAATGAGTGAAATCATCTTTTAGGTTTCATGGCGGGCCAAGAGCACCATTCTAGGATATATCACATAATGACAAAACAGAAGATTCTGACTTCATATTAGTGTAAAAAAATTACTGGCGTATTAAGATAGGGCATCTTCTTCCACAGGGCAACTAACTCCTGAGTTTTACATAGTCTGGTGATTTCCTTCCCACCACCCCACCCCCGCCCTGCCCTACTCCCACCTCGCCACTGGGCGTACGTGTGTGTGAGTGTGTGACTTCTTTTGTATTGTGCTCCTCATAAACTAGTCATGAGTCAAGGAAATGGCTTTTGTCCTTGGTTAAATAATGGTTTCCTGGAAGGATTTGCTGCTCTGCTCCAGTACTTTCAGGGACCAGTGTGCTCAAGGGAGCAGGGCGGACCAGTTAGCCAATCTCACCTGCGCTTGCTCAACCGTGCTATGCTGCAGTCGTTCTCATACCCTCCACCCTCATTGAGCATGCCAGTGTGCACAATATGGCCTACGGGCACATCCAGGTCATTGGAGAAGAGGTACTGTAGAATTTCTAACGCCTGATCCCCAGTGGACTGCAGGGCGAGAGAATGAAGGGGAGAGAGTGAGCAGTGAGCACGATAGCATTTGGTTGGGTAATGCAGCCTGAAGAACAACGCAAAGTGCTGAAAATTCAATAAGCCACTATCCAAACAATATTTGTGGATTTACCCTGTGAGAAGCTGGAGGGAAAGTTAGCTATCGAGTCTAATTACAAATACTCCCCTATGGGCAAATGAAAAACCAGAAACAAAGGAAACTTCAAAAGAATGTTATAATAGAGATGAAATACTAAAATACAAAAATATACAAAAGCTCTTACAGAATCAGTTTTGAAGTGACAAATGAAAAACCTGGAGGCATTCAATAAATATAAAAAGCTCCCAAGTTTGTTATTTTGGCTCCTAAATACTTACAGTTATCTCAAACTTTGTAAAAGAAGACATGTCAATGACACACACTGCCTCCTTACAGCACTTCACTTCAGATTCCACGATGTCAAACCAATCTGGTTTATAGAAAGTCTTGCTTTGTTCCAGAGCCAGGAGGTCTACAGAACAGAAAGAAACAAATGCCACAAAAGGCAGTAAGAAAAGGAGTATATTATAGTATAACAGATTTTAATTACTTACTCTTCCAGGAACACATTCTAGTTATTTATACTTTAAAATAAGTTTTGTTAATTCTCAGGACAAAAAAAATAAACAAATATGAGAATGTGATTTCTTACCCTTATCAGGTGGAACAAAATACTTTGGCCTCTCGAATCCATGTTTCTCCATCCATCTGGCTCCTTGTGCATCCAACCGGTCATAAAGAGGAGATGTCCGTAACTGCCTACCAGTTTGGAAATCCCAACGGGGAACCTTCAGATCGTAGAGCAGAGCTAGAACGGATAAAAACAGTATCAATGCTCAAGCCACAGATTTAGAATCTGAGTATCAAATATCCACTAGATGCTGGAGTCACTCCTAACAAAAGAGAACACTCCCTAGAGCTAATATGCCAAATACCGCAAGTATAACAGGGATAATCCGGAAGCAAGGCAATACTCCAGGAGCTGGTGCTCTTCCTTCACAAACTTACACAGCTATGAGCTGCATCATGACACTAGGTCTCTATTCACAATTACAGTTCTAAGTTAGCAGGCAGAAGCAATGGGAGAAAGGTCATAGTTGTACAGCTTCCTAAGTCCAGGGCAGAGACAAAGGTTATATTTGTGGGACATAGGGTGGGTACCAAGCGTGAAAAAAAAAACACTTGCTTCTTTATATGCCTGTGTTGCTAGGATCTCAGACCTCTGGCAGACATTTCCTACCCCAAAGTCACCCATTTCTGAAGGGAAAAGACTGGTATCATACCTAGACTTGGTGGCTCTGAAATCTAAGAGAGTGCATAATATTGTCCCAGGGATGTTATTCACATATGAAAGCTAGGGTCAGAATGTATTTCTCAATGTCCAATCTACAACAGCAATAAGTAAAAAACAGCCACAAAGAGCGTGATCTCTACTCCCTGCCAAAGAGAAGATCTGACCTCACATCATTCCAAACAAAAGGTATGCTGGAGTGGGGGGAGGCTGGGGAATTGGAGAGAAGGAAGCCATGCTAGTCCCTTACATTGTGACAATCTGTCAGTCTCCTCAGATGTTTTGGGTCCTACTTTTCCCTTCCCCAATTTCTATGATGCCTGCAATTTCTATTTTATGAGAACTGGAGGCAGCCACCAAAAGCATCACAACACCAAGAAGTTCAAGCTCAGCTATGATCTGCATGGGTTCTAAAGTAACTACGGATTGGGAAATCTAGACTTAGAATAGTTTAACATTTTAACCAAAATATTTGCCACAATTAAGAACTTTCACAGTGAAATATACTGCCTCAGGGTCCTTCACCTCCTACAGAAGGAAAGTTCCCTGCCACAGGCCAGAAGTGAGCATTCAGGCACTAGAGCTATCCAAAGGCCTCACTGGAAATGCGTCTGGCCACTAAACCAATAGCTCATTCTTCATCAAAAATGGAGGTCAAAGCTGAGGTAGAAATTTAGTTCTGAATATAGATATGCCCAAAACATTTAGAAATTCTTTGGCAAAGTCTGAGAACAATCCCTTATAACAGGAAAATAAAATTACAACCTATCAGAACTTACACGACTTGATTCAATTCCAGGTACAAAAGCTGTCTTTAAACACCTACTGCCAAATAAATCAGAGACAAGGTAGAATGACAAGTTAAAATGAAGAGGCTGTTAGCCAGAAACAAAAGGACAAATACTGTATGGTCTCACTGATATGAACTGACATTAGTGAATAAACTTGGAATATTTCCTTGGTAACAGAGACCATCAGGAGACAGAAATAGGGTAAGATATTGAGTAATTGGAGCTGAAGGGATACAGACTGTGCAACAGGACTGAATATAAAAACTCAGAAACAGCACAATAGTACCTAACTGTTATACAATTATGTTAAAACACTGAATGAAATTGCATATGAGAATGATAGAGGGAGGAGGGCTGGGGCATAAATGAAATCACAAAGAAAGACAGACTGATAAAGATTGAGATGGTATAATCTAGAAATGCCTAGAGTGTATAATGATAGTGACTAAATGTACAAATTTAAAAATGTTTTTGCATGAGGAGGAACAAAAGAATGTCATTACTGCAGGGTGCTGAAAATAGATGGTACTTAATATTTAAAAATTTCAACTAATGTGTGAGACTAAAGCAAAAAATGTTTATTTGGTACAAATCTATACTTTGACTAGTGCATCTCCTAATATAACTTATGTAGATAGTTGATTGAACACCTTAAGTACATGGAACTTTGTATAGGACATGAGATTTTGTTGGTTTGCCCAGGTGATGCCCTGATGAATCCCAGAGTG
>PVIY010040102.1:0-22623 GCA_004026745.1 Myrmecophaga tridactyla
GACGCTGGCGGCGTAAACGCGCGGGCCTCTGTGGTGGCGGCGGCGGCGGCGACGGTGCTGCGAACGCGGTGCGGGAGCCCGGGCGCGGGCGGCGGGGACGGCGGCCCCCGCCCCGAACATGCGGAGGCTCGTTTGGGCGGCGGCGCGGGAGCGGGGGCCCGAGCGGGCGCCGGAGCCGGAGCACGAGCGGGGCCCGGAGCGGGGGCCGCGCCTCTGAGGCGAGCCCGGGCCAAGGAGCCCGGCGGGCCGCGGGGCCACGGCCGCGACGGAGGCCGACAGGTAAGGACGCGCGCGCCCCCGCCTCGACACCCCCGGGCTGCCACCCTGGGCGCCCGCCGTTCGGGGCTCCCACGCACCAGGTCCCGCGGACCCCACACTCCTCACCCAGCTCCCTGTCCCCTGTTCTCTGTCCTAAGGTTCCACCCTCACCCCCCCGCCCCCTTCCCCCGCCCTGAGGACCCCACATTCCTCACCCAGCCTTCTGCTCTCTGCGCTGAGGATCCCACACTCCTCACTCAGCTCTGCACACCCCACACTCGTCATCCAGCTCCCTGGTCTCTGCTTTTAGGACCCGTGTACCCCTCACCCAGCCTTGCAGACCTCCAAACCCCTCACCCTGCCCCCTGCACTGAAGACCCCCATTGTCCTCACTCAGCCCGCTGCCCTCTGCCTTAAGGGCCCCACAATCTTCATCTAGCTCTGTGGAACCCCCACACTCTTCACCAAGCTCCCTGGCCCTTGCCCTCTGTCCTCAGGACCCCCACTTGTCATCCAGGACCCCAGCCCCCAGCCCTGCAGGCCATCCCTGTCCGCAGCCCCGTGGGCCCCCATCTTCCTCACCCAGCCCTGCGGACCCCCCACTCCAGGCCCTGTCCCCTAACCCCCGTTCAGCCCACACTCCAGACGGGAATGAGGGGCTCTGATGTGGGTGGACCTGTTGCGGGGTGCCGCTCAGGAACTGCCCGCCCGCGCCCTCCCCCTTCCGCCCTGGCCACCGGCTTTGTTTTCCGGAAACACTCCATCTGGGAGGAGGGTGGAGTGTCTGGACGAGCCGGCCGCGCGCACCAATCCCCACCGTGCTGGGGGCCGGGGCCAGCGATTCCTCCCAGCCCTCTCGCACCTCACCTTTTTCTTGGGGAAGACTCACTTTTGGGGTCAGGAGCCCCAGATGAAGCCTAGAGCCTGGGAGGACTCGTGGTTGCCGGAGTAGGCTTGGGGGCAGCTCGCCCTCCCAACAGCCTGGTTCACAGAGTGTAGGGGTAGGGGGTGTCATCCTTTTCACCCCAGTCTCCCCACAGTGGGTCCCAGACTAGTGTGGTGTCTGGGTGTATGGACCGTTGGCCGGGGCTCTTTCTCCCCAGTGCCCTCTGTCCCTGCACCCAGGTGAGCCAGGAAGGGCCTCGATGTCGGTTCTGGGGCCCGTGGGTGTGAGCCGCGGGGGAGGGGACAAGGGTTTCAGTCACCGGGAAGGGCCCAGCTGTGGTTGCTGAGCCCACTCAGTTCCCAGGGGTGGGTATGAGGGGTGCGGGCGGCTGCAGTGGGGGCTGGAGCAGGGCTGTCCCCGGGCAGCAGGCAGCCCCCCAGGCTCCTGGCTGCTGGGAGAGGAAGAGGTGGGGAAGCACAAGTCACAAGTCCAGAGGGGCTGCTGGGGTCACCGCGTGTGTCTCCACTAGAATACGCCAGGAGATGCGAAGGGTGGCGGAACTGTCCTGAGCACACGCCTTTGGGGCCAGGGCCTTGTTTTCCAGAACCCTCTGGTGACGTTTGGAGCGCCACCTGTGAGCCTGTCGTTGTGGCACAAAACCGGAAAGGCTGCTCTGGGGCGAGCTGAGGAGGGGTGTGGGGAGGGAGACCCCCCCAATTCCACCCCATCCCCCATGGCAGGTGAAGCTCCCCTGTGCATCATCCCCATTTGCCTTATGCTGTCCTGGTCGCACTGCATTCAGCACAGGCCTGTCCCCCCACCTTGTAAAGTGAGGTACCTGGCCAGTTCAATGTCTTCTGCTTTTTCTGAAGAAAGTTAGGGGAAGGGCTTCATAACTGCTGGTGTCAGGTGTGTGGGGGTCCAATGCTGCTGCTCCTGTGGAACTTTTCACACAGAAATTTCTTTGAATTACTGCTCTGGCTTTTGTGTTACTTTCTTCTTTTTAATTATATAGCCTCACGTCTGAGTTGCAGAAGGAAGTAGGTGAGGTGTTTTCAGTTGAAAGTCTCCCTGTGTGCTTGTCCCAGGCTTTGGGGAAGCTGGCGAGCAAGCTGTTAATTAAGGAAGCAAGTCCGCCTTGCAGTGTCGCAGACAGACGTGGGTCCCTGTGTCTGTGTCTCCCTGTCGGGGGAGGGGGACATGTGCAAACCTCAGGTGGGCTGCGGTCACTGGGCGGAGGCTGTTCCACGGGGATAGTTGACTGCAAGTCTCCTCATGGGGTTATGTCCAGTTACGTCCTGTTTTACGTCTTGGTTGCACGGAGTGACCCCTCGTCAACGTGGGGTTTGAGCGCCTTATTGGGCGGGCATGATCTTTGTATCCTACTCTGGGCCCTTAAAGCCCCCCGAGATGAGCTGGGCAAGGCCTGTTCTCCTTGCTAGGTGCTCACAGGCCAATGAGGCCTGGCCCCAGGTGGGGTGGTGGCCAGAAAGCAGTAAGGAGGGAGCAGGAGGGGGATGCGAGGACCAGCTGTTGGGGCTGCGTTCTGGCACTGTGAGGTCAGGAGGTTGTTAGGCTTGTTGCCTCTTTTTCCACCTTAGGGGAGATGGTGCAGTGTCCGGAAGAGGTCCCTGGCCCCAGTGACACCAGTAGTGGTTGTGTGGGGCAGGAGGGCACAGTCCTGCCACTATGTCTGGTTATCAGCTCCGTCTGTCTTTGGGCCTGGCCCAAGGCTGGGGTTCAAGGCAAGGTGTTACGTGGGCTCCTAGCAGATCCCTGCCTATGCATGATTTCACCCCAACATTGCAGAAAAGGGCATGAGGCATTGGTAACCACTTGGGGCTCCTGGGGTAGAGCTGCCACCTCATTTGAGAGGGGCTCATCTGGCCCTGGCCACCTCCCTGGACCGTTCTCTATGGCCAGCACTTGGGCCTGGGGAGGCCCTGGAGTGCTGGCCCTACCCCTGGTTCACTTTTGCCCATCTGCTCGTCCCAAGTGGGGACCCCTGACCTTCTACCTGTCTTGGTTTCTCACCTGCTCCACCTGGGAGGGGCGAGAGCATGTTGTAACCCCCATCCCCTTTCCTCTGCCCTCTGTTCCCACTTATTGCACTTGTCCCCAGCCGAGTGACCCAGGCTTGACAGAGCAAAGGCACAGGTCATCATGGTTTGAGGTCTCTACGTCACTTCTGGTAAGGTAGAGCCATGGCTACTGACCTACAGGTGTCACCATCTGTCCCTGGCCCCGTCCCTGCCCCCACACTGACTGATAGAGCTGAGTCCTTGTCACCTAACAGGGCTGTGATCCAAAGACTGGGCTCTCTTGAATAATTCAGGCTCTGCCGGCACCTTCTCTTCTTTGTGGTGTCACCTCAGCTGCCATGCCCCTTCAGGGTCTGCAGGACATCAGGCTGCCCTAGTGCTTCTGAACGAGTCTTTGAGGCTCATCTGTGCCCTGTGCTTCTGGGGAAGTGGGCTCTCTGGGCTCAATGACAGTGGGCATGTGACTGCTGAAGGGAGCTCGCTGAGGGCAGCAGAGGGTGGGGAGAATGCTGGCTGGGGGCAGCCTGTTCCTCGGGACCATGCCAGGCTCTTTGGGGGTGTGGGGCTCCCCTTGGAATGAGTGTCTGCCACCAGGGAGGGCTTGGAGTCATCGCTGGGTGGAAAGGGTATGGACGAGACTCATCTCTTCCTTGCTCAGAAGCCAGGAGTGCTGCTACCACTCACAGGGCCAGGCCACACATCCTCAACCCAGCATTCAGGGTTCTTCCACGTTCTTCACGTAGCCCCCAGTGGCCCCTCAGCCCTGTTCCTGCGCCCACTCCCTCGTCTCTCCCCATGTCTGCTTGTTTTCAAGGGTGGCTCAGGGCCTGTCTCCTCAAAGCCTTCTCTCATTGTGGGCCCCTCTCCCCAATGCCTTCTCCTATTCTGAGCCCTCCTACTTTATGCGTCTCATCTTGCTTCTGGGACCACCAGCTCAGGGGCTCAGTGGTGTCCCCATGCTGTGAGCCCGGATATGGGTTTAGGTCACACCATGTCAAAATATAGAAGTTTGTATTCTCATAATTCCTTTCAACAGGTACAAAGAGTTAACTATCTAGCATACCTGACCTGTGATACAGTTTCCTTTAAGGCTTATTTACTGAGGTGTCAGAAGCAGGAATTGAAATGAAGGAGCAGTGTCCCTTGCAGGAAGGGGGCACCATGCCTGGGAGCAGAGTTGCCAGAATGGCATGGCAGGGGGTGAAGGCCTGAGACCCCGCGTCAGGACTCTGTGCAGCTGCTCTGGTGCTGAGCTCTGGGCCCCACCTGGTGACTCCCTCCTGGACCCTCCATGCTAGCTGAACCCTCCGCTGCCCCGTGGTTTCCACCCTGAAAAGCAGTTCTCAAACAGGGAGTTTTTTGAGTCACAGGCTGCCAGGAGTACCACATTCACAACATTCACTGGGTCCGTCCCACAGGAGCATCACACGCGTTTTCTCCCTTCCAGGGAGGGCGTGGGGTGGGGCTGGTTACAGGGCTGGTGCGGGGCTGGGGCTGGGGGCTGGGGGGCCAGGTCAGGTGTGGGGAACAGGGTGCAGGGCTGGTGTGGGGCTGGGGCTGGGGGGCCAGGTCAGGTGTGGGGGACAGGGTACAGGGCTGGTTTGGGGCTGGAGGCTGTAGCTGGGAGGACTAGGTGCTGGGGTGCTAGGTACAGGGGCCAGTGTGGGGCTGCGGGGCTGGTGTGGGGCAGGGGGCTGAGTGCTGGGGGCTGGGCACAGGGGACCAGGTGTGGGGCCAGGCAGGCAGGTGTGGGACAGGGGGCCGGTCGGGTATCTGGTGCTATCTGGGTCCCTCCAGGTTATACTGTATTAGAAGAGGGTCTTGGAACCATCAGTCGATGTGTTATTTATCATGTTGTGTGATTTTAGTTGGACATGGGATTCCCTTTAGAGGCTTCAGAAAATCCCACTTCGAGGTGACCCAGATCTCCTTGGAGTCTCCACTGTGCCCTGCAGGAGCGATGCTGGTGCGTAGCGACATGCATGGGGCTTTCCACATGGACCCCTGCCAGCTCCCCCTTTCATGGCCTCTTCCCAGTGGGCCGCACCCCTCACAGGTGCTTCTGCTCACACAGACCACCAGGCTCTGCCCGGGTGGGCGTCCCTCGCTAGGTGGGCACCCAGAGCAGACTTTGGGGACAGTGACTGTGATGGGTGCTTGACTCTGTTCTGAGACCGTCGGCCCCTGGGAGGGCTCTGGGAGTGGTATGTTGAGGGTAGTCTGTCCTGCAGGTGTGGGGTGGGACAGCCTCCTGGGGGAGGGTAAGCAGAGGGTCTGGAGTTTGGAGATGGCTTGGGCGTCTCTCGAGGCTTCCCAACAGGGAGCGAGTGCCCCGTAGGTTTTAGTTTTCTAACCCGAGCAGCTCGGGGCAGTCCCTAAGTTTTCATGGTGTGAAAGGCTAGGGGACTCGGAGGGGATGTGAGTGGGCACAGTGAAGGGGACCCTCCTTCCCTTGTTTGCTGAAGTTGTCTTGGGTGGACCTCTCTGGGCCTGCGTGGCTGTTGTCTGAGGGAGACTCTGTGCAGGACCAGCTGTGTGTGTGGGCCATGTACAGAGGCCTGAGGGTCACTGTGGGGCTACCCACGCCCCTGCCCGTGGGTGCTGAGCTCTTGCCGCCCCTTCCAGGCCTCCATAGGACGCCACACACTCCTCTGTGGGCTGTTGGGGGGTCTGTCTCGTGGTCAGGCTGAAGTGTGGCTGCCCTGAAGGTCTGGCTCTGTGGGAGCCTTGAGGTCTGCCGTCCTTGCCAGCCTGGGCCTCATTAGCACCCTTCCTTCTTCTCTATTCCTGCTCCCACCATCCCCACCCTCAAGCAGGTCCCCACTTGCCTCACCTCAGTGAGTGGCTTCCTGCCCTCACCTTCCCCTGGGTCAGCAGTTGGGGGTCGGGATCCCCTCATGCCCCAGAGCCCCCTTTGACTCTGCTCCCCCATTTCTCTGCTCCCTATGTCTCTACCCCCTTGTGTCTGTGCTCCTGTCTCTGCCCCTCAGTATTTCTGCCCCCTTTTTTGCCCCCCTGTGTCTCTGCTCCTCTGTATCTCTGCCCTCGACGTCTCTGTCCCCTTGTGTCTCTGCCCACCCCCCCATGTCTGCCCTGCTGTGCCTGCCCTCTGGCTGGCCCTGCCCCACTGTCTCTGTGGACTTTAGTCCTGGGCACACAGACCTCTTCCTGGCCTGGTTACTGCATGGTCACCCTGGCCCCAGCTCATCGGCTTACCCTGGCTGTCCAGCTGAGGGACAGAGTGGATGGGTGCCTTTTAGGATGGACTGGTGCCTGGCCCCACCTCTGGGCAGGTCAGTCCCCAGGTCCCAAGCCCAGGTAGTGCGTTGCCCTTTGCCTCCTCCCCACCCCCAACAGCTACTTCCTGTTGGCTCAGTGATGGGGCCCCTAGACCCCTGTTGCCTGCCAGCCTCCTCTTGGCCCTGGGCTCGCGTGGGAACGCTCCATGCTTGCCACCTCCAGCAGCTCTCACGGCTCCCCACTGCAGAGGTGGACACAGCCAGCATGTTGGCCCTGCGCCCTGACAGGCCCTCAGGGCACTGTGGGCTCTTATGCATCACACTTCTGGGTGACCACTGGGCCCCTGGCCGAGCTCCTTGTCCTGCGTGCGCTCCATTGTATCTGCATCCCGCTGGGGGCTGATGGGGCTGGTTGAGCAGTTGCGGTGGGTATGGGGACTGCTGTGGTGTGAGCAAAATCCCAGCCCCCAACCTTCTTGGGCAGTCCTTCTCAGTGAGGGTCCCTCGTCTCTGCCCTCAAAGGCACTGCTGGGCCTCCTGTCGCAGGGGGGAGGTTCCTCCTCAGGGTCTTGTAGCCAGTGAGTGGCAGAGCTGGGACTGGGTCCAGGTCCGTGACTTTAGGAGCCTAGATTGGTTTGGAGCCCGAAACGCCCAGACTGGGGCCCCGTCTGTCCACTCTGGTGCTCCTGGGATTGGGGAGCAGCACCCATGGGAAGCAGCGCTCACTCATGCTCTGTCGCCTTTTGTCTCGTGGTTGTTCCGCTCAGTGCTGAGGCTGGAGGAGTGGGGAGCGCCTGCTGGCAGCATTTGACCCTAGATGCGGTAGAAGTGTCTGCGCCACGCCCGGGTACAGTGAAGTTGGAAACTGGAGGTGAAACTCAGCCTCTTCCTTTGTAGCCAGGAGCCTCTGGCAAGTTGCTTTTTTAAAAACAGCTTTATGGAGATGCAGCACTCATACCATACAGCTCACCCATTTAATAAGGCCCACCATTTGGTGGTTTTATTACTGTCACAAAGTTGTACAACCATCACTGCTACCTGTTCCAGAACGTTTTCATCACCCCAGAAGAAACCCCATACCGTTAGCCCTCCCATTCCGGCCCTTCCACCCTGAACCCCCAGCCGCTGGCCTCTGCTAATCTGCTTCCTGTCTGAGTTTGCCTGTCCTGGGCATTTCCTGGAAACAGAGTCACATAATGGGTAGCCATCTGTGTCTGGTTTCTTTCACAGAGTGTTATGTTTTTGAGGTTCATTCATTTTGTAGCAGGGGACAGAACTTCGTTCCTTTCTATGCCGGATAATAGTCTGTCATCTGGATGGACCCCCTGCTGTCTCTTCGTTCATCAGTGGGTGGATGTTTGAGCTGCTTCCTCCTGAAGCGGCCCTCCCGTGTTACCCTGCTGCGAACGTCTGTGTTGCATGTGTTTGTGTGGACCTGCGTTTTCCTTTTGGGTAGATGCCTGGGAGAGGAATTACTGTGGCTGGTGGCAGCACCATTTAATGTGAGGAATCCCATCACTCCAAGCCTTTTACAGTAACTTGGGTGTTTCTTAGCTCCTTTGATCCTCAGGGTCCTCTTCTGGAAATTGAGGGTGGCAGGTCCGCAGGCACATGGATTAGAAGCAGCATCTGGGTATAAGGCCTAGCGAGAGTTCCCTAAACTGGCCTGGTTTGAGGCTGCAGCACCTCCATATGTCAGTGAATGTGGTGGGGTGGTGGGGAGCCTGTCTGCATGGGCCTGTCCTTTATGGAGGTGGACCGAGGAGTGGTACCATGAGGAGCCTTCTGGCAAGACCAGAGTGGATTGGGCTGAACCACAACAGGGGCACTGGTACTGCTACCCCAACCATAGTCTGCCTCCACGCAGCTTGTGAAGGGCCTATACTCTTGTAGCCTTCTTCTGCCCCAAGGAGGTTTGGTTGAGCAGGAAGGAAATGCAGACCTGAACTGGCATTTGCCATCCCAGTTTTCTTGGAGCACTCCTTCCCAGGCCTTCCAACCTCCATTTGTCGGCTTTTTCTCCTTCCTGATGTTACTTGGGTGGATCTGAGCAGGGATTTCTGGCTTCTTAGCTTCGGTGCTGTCAACACTCAGGGCCGGATCTGGGTCGTTCTTTGGGGTGGGAGTGTCCTGGGCACTACAGGGTGTTGAGTGGCCTCCTTAGGCTCCACTCACTCAATGCCAAGGGTACCCCCAGTTGTGAAAACTAGAAATATCCCCAGACACTGCCCCATGTTGCTGCCAGGGGGACTGGTGGAACAAAAAGGTTGTGGCTAGAACCCATGTGCCACAGAGCTCACTGGCTGCAGCATCTCGAGCTGGAGCTGCAGGGGCTTCCTGGTCCTGGGTGGTTAATGTTTGGGCATCTGCGGCCAAGGGCCTGGGAGTCAGTAAGCTCAGCCCTGCCCTTGAGGAGCTGCAGTCCTGCATGGGGCTGCCAAAAGAAGGAAATGGGGTGGGGCGGGGAGGGATGGTCACAAGAGGGGAAACCGTCCTTTTCCTCCAGGCCCCCTCCCCTCTGAGATGGCAGGATGGGGGTGGGGGGTGGGGGGGTGCCTGGAGGAGACACAGCGTGCAAGGCCGTGGGGCTGCTGGCCCGTGTTTTCACTTTAGCGTTTACCTCTGGGGTCCCCCAAGACTCCGCATGCAGCAGGCACAGCAAGAGTGTGTCCTGGGAGCTGCCCACCAGCAGCCTCCTGGCCCTGTCACCCCCCAGGCTTGGAGACCGGGGCTCCTGGCTCCTTGGGTTGCTCCTAGCAGGTCTCTAGGATGGGAAGGGGTGGGGCGTTGATGGGCATGAGCTGCCCCGGCCCTGCACCTTGTTGGCAGAGCCAAGAGCACTGGGTCTGGTTCTCTTCCCTACTTTCCACCTGGTGTGTGCGGGCCCAACCTGGCAAGTCCACTACCGGCCTTCTTCTGGGGGTGGCTTCCGCCACTCAGTGATTCCCAGATGCCACGTGGGGTCTCACCTGGGCAGCTTCCAACAGGCTGATGATGCCCAGGCACAGGTCCAGCTGCTATGGGAAGTCTGCTGTGTGTCCTGGGCCGCATGCAGTTCACATTTCTCCCTGGCCTAGGTGTGTGCAGGGCCCGGAAAGTGCTAGCGCAGGTTGGTGTGCTCGGCCGAGAGGAGGGCATCTGGATGCCTTTGGTGGAGTTCAGGATGCCTGGTAGAGTGTGAGCTTCAGACACCAGGGATGTTAGTGGGAGGACCCCTGTGCAGATTTGGGTCATTCTTAAACTAGGGTGTTCTAGCTGTTTGTCTGGTGTTCATGGCTCACTAGGCGGCCACCGGCTGGCGGGATGGATGGGGTTGGGCCCTGGGTTCAGGGACAGGGAGTTATCAGGAATAGGTTCCCAGGCCTTGGTCCTGCCACCTGCATCCAAATCTCTGGGTAGGGTTAGAACCTATATTTTGAGGTGTCTTCCTGACCCTGGGGGAGGGGGACTGCTCAGGGAGGTGGTCTTTCTGCTGAGGACTCCCTGTGGCCAGGAGTAGGGCTAGGGGAACTCCTCAGGGTGAGGGGAGCTCCGAGGTCTTTCCCCAGCTCTCACAAGTTACCAAAGCTGCCTGGGCTGGGGACATCATGGGGCAGCCTCCCCCCCACCTACCCAAACAGGTGCTGCGTGGGCTGGGCCAACTCTCTACCCATCACTTCAGGCCTGGTCTAGACCCCTCCCACCATGTGTACCCCTGCAGCCCCTGCTCAGTCCCTCCTGGCCAGCCTCCCCCTCCCCGTGGCCTGCTCAGACTGGCCCGGCCACTGGTCACACTCATGGACACATGCAGCTTAGCCTCTTCCCCACTGGCCTTGGGGTTCTGTTCTGAGCCGCTTTTTTGGGTTATAATTCATGCCACACAACTCAACTTTCTTAAAAATTAAAGCTCATACAACATAGCATACTTGCATGAGTTTAAAAAGTGTGCTCAGGTGCACAGTCATCACCTCCATTTCCATTGGGGGCTGGGGTAGTGCCCTAGAGTGCAAGGGGTCCTGGAGTGGCTTCATTCCTCCAGGGGCTGGGGCATCCCTCCTCACCCTGGTGGTGTGGGTGGGCCTGGGGTGGCAAGTGGAGGCTAGCACTACTGGCTGGAACGTTCTGGATCTGCGCTGTCCAGAGTGGTGTGTACCAGCCCCCAGAGCTCCTGTGAAGACCACATATGGCTGGTGAGGCCAAAGGATTGAATGCCCTGTTTTACACATGAGTCACTTAAATTGGTGGCCCCAGGTTGGGCAGCGCAGGGCCGGACAGACCAGTGTGGAGAGCAGAGAAACAGGCAGCCCAGGAACTCACATGGGGTGGGGGAATTGTGCTCCATTTCATTTCATCTTATTTCTTAGGTGAGTCATATAACAAAGTCATTATATGAAAGACAGCTCACTGGCATTTAGGACGTTCACAGTGTTGTGCAGCCACCATCTATTATCAAATTCCAAAGCATTTTTGTGCCCCCCAAAAGAAAATCCTGCCCCCACTAGCAGCCTTCCCTGACCCCCCCACCCCCAGCCCAGCACCCACCAGTACTTCCTGTGTTCTGGCTGTGGATTTGCCTGTTCTGTGTGTCTTTGGCTTTACACCGGGCATGGCTCCAAGGTCCCTCTACATCATGGCTGGGTCAGAGTTTCCTTCCCACTCATGGGAAGGAGTGGATAGCACTCCCTGTGCGTGTGGCTCTCCTTTCTTGATCCATCCATCAATTTACTCAGGCTGCTTCCACCCTTTGGTGGCTGAATCACGCTGCCAGCGCTGGTGCACAAGTCCCCGTTTGTACCCCAACCTTTAGTGTCTTGGGTCATGTTCCCAGGCCTGGGAATGCTTTAGCTGTTCAGGTGAGAGGTGGCATGGCATGTAGAAGGCAGGTGGGAATGGTGGAAGCAGGTGGGAAAAGAGGGAAACCTTGCAGAGTGGGCTCAGGGTACACAGGGGAGTCGGGGCCCTGGAAAGTGAGGGTGAGGGGCCCAGATCCCTGAGGAGGCCCAGGCCTGGCCTCCAGTTGGCAGGCGCTTGTGGGGTGTGGGGCATGGTGGGCATCTCCGAGGCTCCAGGTGAGCTTCTCCGGAGCTGGTGTGTGGTTTTGTTTGTGGAGATTTTTCTTTCAGAGGCTCAGTTTTTAAGAAATAAGAGTGTAGTTTTTAACTGGAATTGAAACCATCAGTCACAAATTCAAGCTTTATTATTTTGGGGGCAGGGGCTGAGTTTTTCAGTCATTTTCTTTCTGGCTTCCAGGTTTTGAGCCACAATTATACCATCTGCACATGCCCACCCCAATATGCAGACTTTACTTTTTTACTGTGCCTCCTTATAAAGTTTTTATTTCTCCTACCATCTTGTTTTGTTCTTTGACTTTATTAAAACATTATTTCAAACTTACCAACTCTTGTAACTTCACCTTGACTCACCAGTTGTTAACGTTTTGCCACAGTTATCCACTTCTGTATGTTGTCTGCACATATGCAGACACACACCCGTGCAGGCGTGCATGTGCAGACGCATGCAGCCATTTTGCTGACCAGTTTGTGAGCATGGCCGAGACGCTCCCTTGTCCCCAGACACTGTAGCCTCTCCTGAGAACAGGGATGTTCTCTTAAGTGTGGGAGGCTGAAGACTGCACACACCGTCTGCCCCTGGAGGGTTTGCCCATGTGTAGGCACTGCTTGTCCCCTGCCGGCTCCTTCCTCTCCAGGGTCAGCCTGTTTCCTGGTTTCAGGGCTCAGCTTGTGCTGGGCAAGTGGACAGGACCATGCCGTAGCAAACACCCCCACCCCGCTCAGGTCCCCTCTGGTCCACGACTCAGATGCTCCTCCCACTCTCATTCCTTCTCCCATCAAGTCCTGGCTCAAGTGCTCTCCCTGCCCCCAACGGTGATCTGCAGCCAAGGGCCCTTCTTCCGTGAAGGGTGCAGGTAGAATCAGGAGTGACGGAAACATAGGCTGGTGGTCCTGCAGCTTTTCAGGTCACTGGGTCTGTTGTGGAAGTAGCTCTGGTCCCATTTGTATGTTTTGGAAAATATGGGAAAGCTGAGAGAAGAAAGTGCAAACCACCCCGCAGTAGGCTGTGGCCACTGCCTCGATGTGTTCCTAGGCTCCCACGTGCACCTGCTGGGGCGTCATGTATCTGCACGGGGGTGTCTGGGAGCATGTCCTTAACACAGGGTCTCCCTTCGGCATGGCTGACGTGGGGCGGGGGGCCTCCCAGACTCCCCCTACTCTATGCCAGCAGCCGCCAGCAGCCTCAGTTGTGATGACCAAACATGTTCCCAGACACCAGAAGTGTGTGCATACCATGGCCTTGAACATAGCCATGTCCTGAGACCCACCTGTCAGCTGGATGGGAAGCAAGATGGGACCTTGAAGGGGCGGGTGGCATCCTCACACAGTCCTCAGTCCAGGAGGAGATGCATGGGGAGCTGACATCTGTGCGCCTGCTACCTGCTCCTCACCTTCTCCAAGAGGTTGCAGGCGCAGACAGTGACTTGTCAAAGCCTTCTGGCCAGGTGTCTTCCTGTCCCACAGAGGGACCCTGGTGACTGAGGCTTCTCCAGGAAGCCGCCTGCCCCTGAACCTTAGGCTGCTGGCAGACGGTAGAGAGAAAAGGCCTCCTGCGCTGGGCTCCAGTGCCTTCTCGTGTGCTGGTCCCCTGCACCCTCTCTCCCCGGTCTCCAGCACTTTCTTCTTTTCTCTTTGGCTTTTTATTGCTAAAATCTTCAAGCGGGCCCAGAGGGGCAAAGAATACTTTGGTGAGCCCCTGCCCCCCATTGTGAGATCCGGCAGTTGTCTACAGCTTGTCAGGCAAGTTTCCTCAACCCGTCCCCCAGGACTCTGAGGTAGCATCCTAACGCAAACCCCAGATGTCATTTCCATCCAACAGAAACCTCTTCGTGGGCCCTGCCCAAGTGTGAGGCTATCTTTAATTTTCATCGTGTGACATGCACTGTGCCACGTTTCCCACTTGGACCTCTTGGGACCTCTCGAGTGTCCACTTCAGGGGTGTTGGTTACATTCGCTGTGTTGTGCCCCCCGTGGCACCTCTTCCCAGCCAGCTCCCATCTTCATGGAGCCCCCATCTGCCGATAGCCTGCTGCACCTCTGCTGTGGTCTCTTGAGGGTGGCTCATACCAGGGAATAATCACCTTTCCCCCGTTGGAGTTGTCTTTTCCTTTGCTGTCATCCGAAGTCCCTCCCAGGTGCTACAGATGTTGCGCCTTCCTCACAGGGCACCCGATGACCTTTGCCATGCTTCCCTTCCTCTATGAGTAAGTGCGGTGCCCCTCTGTCCCCTTAGCACAGGAGTGTGGCTGCCCCATACTCCTGTCCACTGCCCGGCCTGCACTCTCCTTTACACCTGACTCCGCTGCTGTGCCCTGCAGGATGGCAATGCCCTTGAAGTACGCAGCCCCGTTTTTGGAGCCTGAGCCCTCTTGAGGAGGTTCAGGAGCGCCCTCTGGGCAGAGGTTCTGAGTTCCTGTCAGGAGGCCCTCGGGCTGCTTGTCCCTGTGCCCCCAAGGCCGACGCATGTCCCTTGTGTAGGGGCCATGCCCTGCCCTGTATCACCCGTGCACTCAGCATTTTGGCACTCTACTGTCCCCTCCACCTACTCCCCTATGAAAGGGAGCTCATGCTCTCCTCTCCTTGATACTCTTGGCATGGAATCCTTTTGGTGTCGCTGTGGATCCTTCTGTTTTTAATTCTGTGTATCATCATCTCCCCCTGTCATCATCTGTGTGGGTGTCCTCCTCTCCCGCTTGGCTGTTGGAGTCTGTCTGGCCAACTGCTTTGTTCCTTTTGGGGCACCCCCTGCCGGTCAGCTTAGAAGAGTGTCTGATCCTGGGGTCAGCTGTGCCTCCAGGGCCCGAGTCCTCCTGAGGGGTTCAGGGACCACACTTGGGGCACCCCTTGCTCCGAGGTCTGGGTTCCTCTTGGTGGGGGTGCAGAGATGTTTCCTGGAGCAGGGTTGAGCCCTGGGAGGCAGCGCCTGGCATGGGTCTCATGAGCTTCGGTGGGCCAGCCCTGGGATACACATGTCCTTGGTCCCCACTTCTCAGGGGAGCCTCAAGGCTCTGAGCCTCAGGGCAGGATTGGCCTTTGCTGCTGAGACAGGCCGCTTGGTTTGACCTGAGTCCAGTGCATCTGAGGTGGTGTTCCAGAAGGACTCACCTGTGGCTGAGAGCCAGGCCCTGCTGGGATCTGCAGGGGGTAGGGGAAGGAAGATCTGTCTTGGTCCTTTGGGGAGCCCACCGAGTCCCTGCCTGCCAAGACTTGCCCAGCTCTACTCTGGGAGCGGCTGCGGTGATGTCAGCGCAGGAACTGTGACATCACTCAATGGAGGTTTCAGGGAGAAGGGAGTTCCTGGGACCCATCAGGGGAGCTGCTGGACCTGACAAGATGGAGGAGCCCCAAAAGAACATGGCAGGTAGCTCGCCCCCGTGGGGCTGGTGGGGGCCTGGTCCTCAACCAGAGGCCATCTCTGCACAAAGCTGGTTCCACGTAAACTTCTGGGCAGAGTGGCCAGTTGTCCATGGTGTTTGGGGACCAGTGCATGCCTGGGGACCCCCCTGGGGGTAGCAAGTGTGGTGAGGCTGTATTAGAGGCCGGTCCTGCCAGGATGCATCTCCCCCAAAGGGTAGTGCCTGGGGACCGATGTACCCCGACTCCACCCAAGGCCCTGGGCCTTATGTGGCCCCCTCCTGTGCTCCGAGACAGTTCTCCCCCCGCAGAGCCTCCAGTTCCCAGCCTCGGGGTTATTCTTCCCACTGAGGTGTGGCAGCCAGGACCTGCAGGGGCTCGGAGCTGGAGTTCAGGAAGGCTCTGCTTACCTGATGGGCTGCAGGCTGCGGCATCACACCCTTCTGTTTGCCTCTGACCCTGTCCTGGGGGTGAAGGTACCACTTTGTCCCTTTTGTCTCCAGTCCAGTGCGGGGCTCACTCTCACCGTCTCCTTTGAGGCTCCAGTGTGCTTGTGTGAAGCAGTCCAGGAAAGGTGACTCACTTCTATGTTGCTGGTCATCCACAGTTCGGGCTGCTGCCCTCCCTGGGACGTGGGGCTCTGTCCGGCCATCTGTCCTGTCAGGCTGCACATGTGGGGTGCAGGGGTTCATGGTGTAGGGATCAGCCACTTTCCATGAGGGCAGCCAGGGCCCTGCTGTGAACCGAGTGAGTTTGGGACAGGCAACGGCATCCAGACTTGGGTCTGGGGGCTTTGAGACCAAGGGTTGAGGTGGTTCCTTCGGGCCGGGGGAGGCTGATGGGCCTCTTGGTGATTGCTGCAGTAGGTGTTGCCTTCTCGTGCCTTGCCCTGCCTCAGTCTTGTGCGAACCTGTGTCCTGTGTGGCCATGGCCTCAGGACAGCGGGGTCCATGTGGATGGGGTTTGTGGGCACAGCTCTGCTCCAGTCTGGGCAGCCAAGCCAGGCGCTCCCTTTCCCAGCCCTGCAGCAGAGCCTATGTGCTGCTGGCTGGCTGCACCCCCACCCTGAGCCCAGGCTCTGTTTCCGCATCACAGGGCCAGTGGAGAGATGAGTTGTAGTCAGTGCCATCCTTGTCAGGGCACCTTGAGCTGTGGATGCGGCATTCAGAGAAGGTGCCATTGAGAACATTGACAGGTGTCGTTCCAGGGCTGGAGCAAGGGTACATGTGAGGGGACCATGGAGGTCATCTCCCCGGGTGCTTGCTCGAGGGGCCAGTGGGGGTATAGCAGCACCCTGCCTCTGGTGCCCAAGGCTGCACGCGTGATCTGGGCTCGTGCTCCCTCGTTCACACTTGCCAATCCAGAGCCACTGCCAATGGGCTACGCTTGATGAGGAAGGCCCCCCTGTGTTCCAGGTGGAGGGGGAGCTGACAGCACCTCCCAGCTGGAGTTGGAGGCAGTGATTCAGAAGCAGGGGTGGTCACAAGCCAGATGGGAGGCCCTTGAGGTGGGATGGAGTGATTTCCCGGAATCTGGGATCAGGAACAGAACTTCAGAGGAATACTTAGGCCCCTTGGGATTCACCCCTTTCTGTGGCTTTGGGGCATTTGCTAAGACAGCAGGGGTGGTCCTGCTGTGGGACTGCATGAGAAGCCAGCATGTGTTGTGCCTCCTGCTCCAGGCCAGCTGATTGCCTGCAGCAGAGTCAGCAGGGGCCAGGGTGTTCCCGAAGGGGGAGGCACTGCCTACAGGGGGAGGACCTGCCCATAAGCACCAGCTGTGCAGCCCAGAACTGCACAGGGAGGGCGTGGCCCACTCCACTGCTGAGTCGACCCCTGGTGGCTCGGAGTTCGTCCTTCCAATGTGGAGTTCTTTCAGGAGTTGGCAGTGGGTGGTTCTTGGAGAAGAGGAGCAGGGCAGGACCCCAGAAGATGTATAGCCCTACCCGGGGCATTTAAGATGCTTCCCTAATTTAAAAACAAAGTGGTGGAAGTGGCAGCAAGGTACACCCAGGGCCAATGAGGCAACTCAGTGTTTGGGCGTGGGAACAAATAGCGGCTGTGAACGCCTCCTGCAGAGTGAGACGCAGACTCGGGTGAGCAGCAGTGCGAGAAAGAGGCGCCGCCCTCACCTTATATGTTTTGAAAAGCTGACAACCGACAGGAGGTAGCACGATTAGTTTATTACCGTAAGCACAGAGTGCTTCCCTGTTCTGGACAGGTTGTTGACATTCACCTGGAAGGTGTACCAGGAGGAGGACCCATCATCATGTGCCTCGGTAGTGGCAAGAACACGGGGCCAAGGGGGCCAACTGGAACGTTGGGATGTCTGGAAACGGACCCAGGCCTGTTGGAGCAAGAACATAAAGGGCCTAGCCAGGTGGGCGATAGTAAGGGCTGGGAAATCAACCACATCAGAACGAAGCTGGGAGGGCAGATCGGAAACACCTACCGCTAGCGATGGGCCCAACAGCAGTAGAACAAAACCTCTTGTGAGGCCTGTTCCATGAGTGGGCAGCACCAGCAGAGCTGTCAGGCAAGAGAGAGGAACAGAAGGTATCTGAGTGGGAAAAGAAGATGCCAGACTGTCCCTATTCACAGGTGATGCCATCCTCCACTCAGAAAGCCCCAAAGAACCCACCAGAAGACTAGCCGAGCTGAGAAACCAATTCACTGGAGTTGTGGGGTCCATCTTTGGGGAAGGTACCTGTGGCAGGAAGAACTGTGTGGCCTTTGGAGAGTAGGGGCGGTGTGTGAGTGTGAGGTCTGTACGTGGGCACATTGTAGGCATGTGTCTGTGCATGTGTGGGGCCGGCAGCTGTGCCCTGGTGCCCCGTGGCTGTGGCCTTCAGGGTGGGGACCACACCAGACAATGGGTGCAGAGGCCCAGAGACCATGTGGCCTCTTGTCCTGGAGGCTCCCCTCGTCCTGGCAGCTACTAGTCCCAGAGGCGTCCCTTGTCTTGAAGACCCCCCTTGTTCTAGAGGTCCCCTTCTTGTTCTAGAACCCCTTTCCTTGTTCTAGAACCCCTCTCCTTGTTCTAGAGGCCCCCCTGTTCTAGAGCCCCTCCCCCTTGTTCTGGAGGTTCCCCTCACATTGGAGGTGCCGTTTTTTAGCTGCTGTCCAGGTCTGTGTGGCTTCCTCTCAGTAGGGCCTGGCAGAGGCCCGGGGAGAAGGTGAGAGAGTGGTGGGGCACTAGGCAGCATCTCTGAGGTTGGGCCACACCCTGAGCTGCTGCAGCTGTCATCCTGCGTGGGCAGACCAGGGAGTCTCCTGGCCCCAAGGAGGAGCAGGAATGTGGGCAGGACACAGTCTCAGCTCTTGGGTATGCGGGTGCCCCATGCGTGGCTGTGCAACCTCTGCTCTGATTCACACAGGGGCTCGCTGTCCTGGGTTCTCTGGAACCCAGTTCGACTGGGATCACGCCAATGATGGGTTGTTGCTTGCAGCTGGTGTCCATGGTGCTCTACATTTAGGGTCCTTTTCCCCATCACCCCTCCAGCCCTGGTCCCACACCTGTGCAGAGATTAGCGGGAGAGGGATTTTTACTTAAGCAGTTGGCTTTTTGCATGAAGAGATGCTTCTACTACCGCCGGGGAGGCAGGACCCAGGTCAGTCACATTGGGCTCTTCTTACCTGGAACAACACGGAGAGTTAGTATTTCTAGAAATCCGACAGCCACTAAGTGGGCCTGAGATGGTAAAAGGGCGTTATCTTTTTGACTTGGCCACTCACTCTGACAGGTGCTTCTGGGCGTTTCCTGTGCTGGGCACACTGCCAGGTGCTGAGGCCCAGCCTCTGTCTGATGGAGAAAACACAGGTTTAAAAATAGTCCAGAGTCATCAGGGAAATGCAAATCAAAACCACAGCAAGGCACCACTGCCCACTTGGCTGGCCAGAGCCACAGAGACGGCTTTCACAAGCTGCGAAGACGTCAGAGCCTTGTCCATGGTGGGTGGGATGGTGGCCACTGGGGCAGTCGCCTGGGAGTTCCTCATAAGATTAAACATGGACTTTCCCCATGGCCCTCAGTTCTGCTCCCCGGAATTCACCAAGAGAGTTGAAAACATATCCACGCAAAAATCTGTACATACATGTTCCTAGCAGCCAAGAGGTGGAAGCCACCTGAGTGTCCGCCAGCTGATGAGAGGATAGAACAGTTCCATCCAGACAGTGGAGAGTTACTTGGTCGTGGAAAGAAGTGAGGTGCCGATACCGGTTATGGTGCTGAGAAACCTTGAAAACATGGCGTCTGAAAATGCCAGTAAGGGAGCCAGACCCAAAATACCACATGTTCATTGATTCCGTTGAAATGAGGTATCCCGAAGAGGGAAATACAAGGCAGGAATCAAACTCATCATTCCCAGGGGCTGGGGAAAGGTGATTGAGGAATGAGGGGCACAGGAACTTTGTGGGGCTGTGAGAATGTCCTGGAACCAAGTGATAGCTGCACAGCACTGTGAGAGGATGAAACGCCATTGAGCTGCACCATTTAATGTGACCATTGTGGAAGGCATGTTGTCACATCAGAATGGAAATCAGAGGATACCAAGGGCCTGGAAGGGTGGTGTCTGTGCCCTCTGCATGTGCCTGCTTTTCTTCCAGGATGTTTTGGCTGCTGGGCTGGGGCGCCTGGGAAGGCTGCTCCAGCCAGAGGCCCCAGGAGGCTGCTCTAGCTGCAGGCGTCTTCTCCAGGCACAACCTCCAGGGCCTTCCCAGAGGCTTGTCTCCAGCGTCTGCAGCATACGTGGCAGAAAGCCCGGAGATGCCTGTTGCACATGCCCCCGACTGCCACCTGACCATAGTGGGGTTGCCCCCTCACAGCCCACACAGTCTGGGCTCTCACAGTTCCACCAACATAGCTGTTTCCTGCAGATCACATGCAGGGCACATTTGAAATCCTTGGGCATCCTGGTTGCTGCCCCTGTCCCCAAAGTTCATGCAGTAACCAATGCATGGCATGACAAGCACCTTGGGGTCTTCTGCCCTGCCTGGCACATGGCAGTGAGCCCAGAATAGCCGCCCACTAAGGGACAGTGGCTGTCTTCTGGCTGGGGGTGCATGCAGGATAAAAGCAGCCTCCATGGATGCCTTGGCTGTGAGCAGAGAGCTGGGTCTTGCCATGGGAATGTTGGCTCTGTTTGTCCAGGTCTTAACGGTGCCTTGCTGGGAGTTGGGGAGCTGAGAGAGCTCTGTCATTCCCTTCTCTCACCTTTGACTTTCCCACCCTCTCTGTCCTTCCATTCTTCTCAGTCCTTCCAGCTCATGCCACCGCCCACCCCCACTCCCGGGTCACACACACACTGACTCTGCCTTCCCCCGGCCAGGCTCCTTTCTCACACACCCATCTTTCTTTTTTCTGGGGGTTTTTCTCCCAGAGCCAGGTTCCCTGGTCAGCACCTTCAGCCAGCTGCAGCCTGCAGGCCCCATGCCCTGAGAATTGGCAGGTATTGGAGCAGGCTGTGGGGTGGCCTCTTGCCCACAACCCCTTCACCCCTGGTGCTGTGGGAGTGGGTGCTGGCTGATGGGGGAGGGGCCAGATTGGGTAGGACGCGGGCAACAGCTGTGGGCTGGGGGAGGCAGCTCTAGGGCCTGGTAATCAGGGGAGGGCCTGCCTGGTGGGTGGCTAGTGGTGCTCCTGCCCAGGAGCCCTCACCTGCCTGCCTGGACGTCCCTACCTTAAAATGTCTCTGGCTGAAATGCTGTGTGCCTGAGAGCCCTGGGCTTAGCTCTGCAAAGGCAGATTTGGGGGCTGCTGAGGGTGCAGTGCCTGGACAGGTAGGTGTCGTTACTCTTTTGGACAAGGTGTACTAAGAGAGCTATGCGGACACAGGGTGGGTCTGGAGGAGGCACCCAGGGGCAAGGAACACGTTGGTCTGTTGGGCTGGGACACTGTGTCCCCCTACTTGGGCGGAGTGCTAGTTGCCCACCTATGTGCAGCCTGCTCCTGGACACAGCCCGCCTGTGGGCGACTGTCTCCCCGTCTGTACCTTGGGGAGCTGTGTTTGGGCACCTCCCGCTCTCTCCCTGAGGCCTCCGGGCACCATGAGGGCCTGGGCTGGACTCTGCTAGCCTAGCAGCAATGACTGCAGCCTTGGGGACCAGGTACACCTAGAGTGGGGATGTGTGCCTGCTTTAGCACCCCGGGGCCAGGGCCTTCAGCCTTTCCTGCTGTCTCCACCCTTGTCGTGCTGGTGGACACCTCTGCCTGCTGGCTTCAGACCTCCACTTGCCCTTCCTTCTCCCATCAGGCAGAGCCCCCTCAGCTAGAGCCTGCTGCCTCTCCTTACACTGCCCAGCTACCCCCTGACCTGGCCTTAGGGCACATGTCCTCTCAACACAGCCAAATGGACAGACTGGGGAGTAAGCTCTCTACAGGCCCCGCCTGCCATGGGCCCCACGCCAGTGAGCCCCATGTCTTGAGGTCTCTTGCCTGGGGCTATGCTTTGGCCCCAGCCTCACGCCCTAGGGGTCACTCTCTCTAACCAATTGGCAATGTTCCTGGTGTCCCCGCCACAGCTTACATGCTAACCTCTCCCCTCTTTCCACCAGCTGGGAACCACGGGTTCTGAAACAACAGGACGCCAGCAGGATGCCTTCCCCCGCGCATGGCCCCCAGGCCACCAAGATGAGTACTGCTGCCCGGCCCTGGAGAGCCTCCACGTCCCAGTAGCTGGAGCCACGGTTCCCACCCCGTGGGCTGCATGGCGTGCTGACTGCAGGAGTGCTGCTGCGACTTCAGGCTTTTGCAGAGTTGGGATTGGCTCGGCAGCAGAGTCACCGTGGAGAGGCCAGGGTACCACAAACTTATGGATTTTGACAAGAAAGGAGGGAAAGGGGAGTTGGAGGAGGGCCGGAGGATGTCCAAGACCGGCGGGAACCGGAGCAGCCATGGCGTCCGGAGTGCAGGTGCCAGCTCAGGGGTCCTAATGGTGGGCCCCAACTTTCGTGTTGGGAAGAAGATCGGCTGTGGGAACTTCGGAGAGCTCCGCCTAGGTGAGGCCTCTGCTGGGGCGTGGGGGCAGGCAGTGGTGGGGGGGGGGCCCTGTCCTCTTGGAAGGGGGCACATGGGATGCTGCACGTTGTACCTCCTTCTCAGGCCCGTTCCAGAGGCCCCTTCGTTCACGGGCCCTATAAACTAAACGGGGGTCTTCCCCTTTCACCCCCAGTTCTAAGCTGGTCTGCAGGCCTGGGCCTGGGGCACAGGACCTCTTTATCCATCATCTGTGGCCTTGGGGGTCTGAGCCCACAGGTTGTGAGGGACTGAGGGACCTGGACTCCATGTCTTTTGACAAGGGAGTGGTGGAGGGGGGCAGGTCATCCCATCCGGACAATCTGTCACTTCCAGGACCTGGGCAGGTGCCCCCAGAGCACGGCAGCCCCACACCCCCGGCCCACCTGCCACCAGGGTGCTCAGAACCCAGAGCCTGGAGCAGAGTGGTGGTCGCTGGCCTCAGCTTCTCTCGGGGGAGGGCACGGACCCTCACATGTACATACCAGTCATGCGCACACGCCCAGCCCTCTGACGTGCACAGCGTGTAACCCACTCACGTGCATGCACAGGTGCACATACCCAGCCCAGCCCTGTGTGTGTACCTGCACACACACCCCATTCACAAGCACACACACTCATGTGCGCACACACCCACTCGTGCATGCACACAGCCCAGCCCTTTGATGTGTACATGCACACACACTCACGTGCACACGCACCCTCTCGTGCATGCACACAGCCCAGCCCTGTGTGTGTACATGCACACACACCCATTCACAAGCACACGGCACAGGCACATC
>PVIY010040103.1:0-22617 GCA_004026745.1 Myrmecophaga tridactyla
GATTTATCTGTGCTTAAACTTGTATTCAGCAGTCCAACTTTGTTAATTAAATCTAAAATTAGGGCTTGCTTGAGCTCTCCTTGTCTTGCTCCTAATAGAGACTGCTTCTTTTTCCCATGGGAAAGTGACTCCAAAACCCTAGGGATGTGCATATCCCAGTATGAAGACAGGGGGTGCTCCAAGGACCCCCCAGATCAGATATGATTTGAGTCTGTGGAATAGTAATCCCATCTAATATGTCCCATTTTAACTGCCAACATTTAATAGAGGATTCTGAATAGGGTGTCTTAGCCCAGAGGAATAATTCTAATAGTGGAATGTTAGACCTAGTGGCAGGCTGATAGGGAAGAGAAGGATGAGAACATTCTTGCAAAGATTCTTACTTGCTTCATACGAGTATCTTCCCAGTTATCCAAGGTTAAAACAAGCCCTAATAGACAATCCCCATCACCCAGACAACAGCATTCTTCATCAAACACCTTTCCTCTATTGGGTTATTTCCAAATTCCCTAAAACATATCAGAGTAGACTGGGCTACCCTTAAAAATTCAGGAACAAGGCCCCATAGGGCTTAGCCTCATCTACACACTCACATACCCATAGACCCAGGGGTGAGGAAATATAGATAGAGACTCACACTTACCATGGAACCCAATAGAAGCTCCCTACAGGCTGGGATGCTGAGCTCTGGCCCAGGGACAGGCTCTGTGTCTATCACAAAGCCCCTGGGCATCTTGAAGGGAATTCCATCCAGGGCATTCATTCTGTCAGAGGAGTGTGGAGATGGCTGAGCAGGACTGGGAAGGCTGCCCAATGGCAGGATGAGAGCACAATCCTGAAGACCTGGCTGAGACCTCAAACGTCCTCACCACTTTCCTGTGTGGTCACTTAGTTGAACCCCACAAAACCAAGAGGGAAAATATGCTGCACAGAGGAGGAAATGAATAAAAACAAGAGCATTTTCACAGTAACAGGAATTGATTACTTCAGGTTTAAGACCTACTATAGACCGTTTGAATCCCAAAACCTGGTCCATCAACACTAGTTCTGAAGTGTTCCATCAAAAGACTTTTCATCCAACATTTAAGGATGAAATAACATCAAGTTACACAAACTGTTTCAGAGAAGAGGAAAAGAAGGGATAGTTCTGATCTTGCTTTGAGTTCAATATAAACATGATACCAAACTTGACAAAAGCATTATGTGAAAGAAAATTAGAGGCCAATCCTGAATGTGCACAGATGCAAAAATATTAATACAATTAATTATGGATAGAATAATATAGCACTGTTAAGTTGCATTTATTCCAAGAATGAGAGCTTGGCCTCCAAAATCAATCGATATGAATAGAGATGATTAGTAAAAGAATAAAGAGGAAAAATTATATAATTATCTATCTCCATAGGTACAGAAACAGCATTTGATAAAATCAACACCCATTCATGATTTTAAAAACAACAAACATTTTAGCAACACAGGAATAGAAAGGAATTTCTTTAATTTAATTAAAATATCTCTAAAACCTCTACAGCAAACATTCCACTTAATGGTGAAATAATGAAAGACATCCTCAATATTGGAAATGAGACAAGGATGTCTCCATCATCTCTTCTGTTCAAAATTGTACTGGCAGTCGTAGCCTGTGCAAAAAGGAAGGAAACAAAATAAACATATAAAGATTGGAAAAGAAGAAATAAAACCACCATTACTTGTAGATGACATAATTTTAGTAGAAAATCTAAAATTATCTATAGATAAAACTAATAGATTTAGTAAGTGAATTTAGCTAGGCCATTGATGCAAGGTCAATATAAAAAAAATCAATTATAACTCTTTATGCAAAGAACAAATGACTAGTGTTAATCAGTGAGACACAAATATAAATTAGCTCTTGCAAGACCTACTTCAAAGGTAAAAAAAAAAAAAGAACAAATGACTAGAGGACAACATTTTTAAAAGATAACATTTATATTAGCATCAACTACTTAGGAATACAAGACATACACAGCCTCTGCTGCACAGAAAACTATGAGACATTAGATGGAAGAACATACCATATTCATGGATTGTGGAACTCAATATTGTAAAGATACACATTCTATTTAAATTGATTTATAGATTCAATGTATAAAATTCCAGCACCTCTTTTGGTATAAATGGACAAACTGATTATAGGAGTTAAATAAAATACCAAGGGGGTACATGGGTAGTTCAGTAGTAGAATTCTCGCCTTCCATGTAGGAGACCTGAATGAGATTCCCAGCCCATGCACTCCAAACAAACAAAAAAATTCAACAAAATGGTGCTGTGATAATGGGATTTTCACATGGAAAAGAATGAAATGTGACCCCCACCTCAAAGCATACTATATCTATATAGTCTTGGGTTTCCTTGACCCTTATGTGTGTATATATATACAAAGGGTCAAGGAAACCCAAGACAATATTTAAAATGAAGCAACATAATTGGAAGACTTATAGCATCAGATATCAAAGCTTACTTTAAATTACAGTAATTAAGGCAGGGTGGTATTGGCATGAGAACTCACAAAGACCAAGAGAACAGAAAAGGAAACCCAGAAAAAGAGTCACATTTATATGGATCCTTGATTTATGACAAAATTTCTTCTGCAGAATAGTAGGAAAAGAATGGTCTTTTCAATAAATAGGTCTGGGTCAACTGAATATCCACCTGGAAAAATAAAAATGAATATTGACCTTTATTTTGCATAATACACAAAAATCAGTTCCAGGTAGAGCATAGAACTATATGTGAAAGCTGAAATAATAAAGCTTGAAGATAAAATTAGGAGATATATTCATGGCCTTGGAGTAGGCAAACGTTTCTTAAATAGTATAAAAAGGGACTAACTATAAAGGAAAAGATTGATAAATTGGAAGTTCTATTCATCAACAGACAATGAGAGTAAAAATAAATCACAGAGTGGAAGAAGATACTTGCAATTTGTACATCTAACAAAGGATTCATCTTCAGTATACACAAATGTATACACAAATGACTTCTAAAATCCATAAGAAAAAAATGCTATAGAAAAACTGGCAAGAGATTTGAACAGGCACTTCACAAGAAGATATCTAAATGGACAATAAATGTTAAAGTGTTCAACATCATTTGTCATAAAGGAAATGTAAAACAAAACAATGAGACACACACACACAAGAATGGCTAAAATTAAGAAGCTTGACAATAAATATCAAGCACATTGATGTGAATATCTTGAGATGAGTGTTTGGTTCTTCTGTGTACCTAATAAGAAAGATTGTGATGGCCAAGAGGAGAAAACTCCTATTAAAATGCCCTAAAATTGGCCAAATAAAACAGAAATAAAATTTAGTCAAATATAACAGAAAAAAATCTGATAATAAATATCAACTGTTGATGAAGATGTGGAATATCTTGGAACTCTCATGCCTACTCTGTTGGTGAGAAAATTAATTAGTAAATACTGTTCGTTGATAGTATCTACTAAAGCTGAAATCTGAGGATTAAAAACTCATTCACACTGCCGATGATATATACTTAAATCTAAGCTCCTGACTGCAGTCTGGCATTTTGCAAACACCCAGGATTTACCAGAGAGACTGCACCAGAGAGTGTCCCTGGCTCAACACAATCTGTGGTCCTTGTCGGGATTACACAAAGCGCTCTTACTAAGAATCATTGGGGTCATCCCCAACACCTGCCCTGCCCCCATACTGCTCTTCTGGAGAGGTAGAGGAGGTAACTATAGTGCAGAGAGGTCAAATGAAGCCAGATGGGCAAATCCCTTAATTCCTTCATCTCCTCTCCCTTCTCTGTCTACTCCTGTCATTTTTTAAATGTTCATTAAGACCCAAAAGTCTTCTTTACTGCGTGCCTGGAGACTTTTCTCCCAGCTCACCAGGAGGCACCTCTTTATGCTGTCTCCACCACTCAGAATCATTCAGGCCTTGGTATAATCAGTATGTTATGTGCCCCGTCAGCTGACTCTTGCTGGAAACTTTTGGGATACAAGAGTAGGTATTGTAGAAGATACAGGGGTGTTCAAAGACCTAACAAGGTCTTTGCCATTCACAATGTGAACATGTGGCATTCACATTTTCACCTATCACTCAAATTCTGAGCTATGGAGAAGGGCCACAGTTTTGTTGAGGCCCAAGTGTGAATTGCCTGTCCACAGAGCAGGTACAGGGAAGGGCTACCCTTTCTCCCTCCCAACCTTGGACCCAGCATCTGTGTCTTGATAGGTATTCTTTCCTCAGTCCTACACTTGTTTCTGGGATAATTTAAGAATTTGAGGATTCTGGGAAGACATCTCTTAAGAATGTCAGGGGTTACAGTGTGAGACATGATCTAGTTAGAACATATTCTAAGATGAAGGTCACTTCTACTAAAACAAAATGAGAGGTACAGATCACTAAGTAATGATGTTCTCTGGAGGACGGAGAAGGTTCTAGCCCTTAGTTGGGGCTGGGGAAGCTTCAAGGAACAGATGGCACTTGACCTGGGTCCCAGAGGATAGCTAACACCTGTGAGAAGGGAAAGGGTGCAGTGGAGAGCAAGACTGTATGGAGGGAACAGCTTCAGCAAGGGAGCTAAGGAAGGAATCTACAGGGCATAGGGAGGGGGAGACAAGCTGCTTGGCTCAAGCAGCTGGTTGCGCTGGGAAGCTGTCTGCAATAAAATGTAAGAAGTGGACTGGAGTAGAGCTGGGAGGGCCTTGAACTCTAGGCTGAGTACTGACTGCATTCAGTAGGTGATGGAGAAATACCTGAAAAAGTCTGAGGGGTGGGAGTGGGGGAGTGGGGATATTAAGCAGGGATATAAACCAGACTGTGCATGCTTCAGCAAACTGCATAACCCAGGGTTTCTTAAACGTTAGTCCATGGGTCTGTGCCCATTTGACTGCATCTGAACTTTGGGGAGTATGAGTAAGAGGGTGGAGGTTGTGGTAACTGGTTTAGGGTGGGGCCCAGGCAGTGACAATAGAATCGTTTTTTAAAGCTCTCCACTATACTATGACTTCATTCTCTGCCCACAGCTTCAGTGATCTATTTAACAATGACTTACAAATTAAATTCTCCAGTTCTTTTCTGATATCCAACTCATAAACACAATGTCCACCAGGCATCTCCCCAAAAAGGTCTCACAGGTGCCTCAAACGCAATATATCCAAAGTATACTCTCCCTCCTCCTCCTCTTTGAGGGTTTCCTGTCTCAAGGAATGGCAACATTTATCCAGGTGCACATTTATCCTGAAACCTTCCTCTCCTTCACTTCACCATTGCCTGTCTCAAATCCCCGGCAAAGTTGTATCTCCTAAATCTATGGAATCCAGTAATTTCTCTCTACCTCCTCTGCTATCAAGGGAATCCAAACCCCTACTATCTCTCATTTGGACAACTGGTCTCAACTTTATCCTCTATTATATTTCTGATTCATATACTACAATAAGCAGGATCATTTCAAAACTCAAAACTAAGCCTCTCCCCTGCTAAAAACCCTCCCATGGTTCCTGGCTGTTCTCAGAATAAAAATGAAACTCCTTACAAAGCCTGGCAGTGTTTGACCTCTACCTCTCCAACCTCACTTTCCATTTTACTCCAGCCATACTGGTTTTCCATTACCATGCTCTCTTGGCCCACCGCAGGGCCTTTGCATTTGCTAATCCTCATAATTGCAATGTTCTTTTCCCCTGTTCCTTCTCCTAGCTGGTTAACAGCTATTCATTCTTCAGAACTCAGCTGAAATATCATTTTCTGAAAAAAGCTTGCCCTGACCCCTAAACTTGGTTAGGCCCACTTAGTACAGTGGTGACTCAAGATTTGACCATGATCCATAGTGTGAAATACTTTTGTCTTTGTGATGTAGCATACACAAATATAAACTGTAAAATGGTAATTTTTTTCTTTTATTTTTATTGACAAAGCAAAACAACATACAAACATGAACATTCTTAACATATGAACATTCCATATTTGGTTTACAATCAATGGCTCACAATATCATCACATAGTTGTATATTCATCACCATGATCATTTCTTAGAACATTTGCATCTTTCCAGAAAAAGAAATAAAAAAAAAACTCATACATACCATATCCCTTGCCCCTCCCTCTCATTGACCACTAGTATTTCCATCTATCTAATATATTTTAACCTTTGTCCTACTAGTAAAATGGTAATTCTTATGCTTACTATATGATAGACGGATATTTTCTATTCTTTTACCTAAACATTTTCTAGAACCCCCAGTCTGGATTCCGAAAAAAGGACTCATTCATAATTTCATGGAACCAAGTCTTTCCTTCAAAACTATACAGAGGAATAAACACTTTCGTCAATTTTTTAAAATCCTTGTTTTCCAGAATCTAGATACCAGGACTTCAACTGTGTTGTTTTGAAAATGATTTTTTTTTATTATTATATATTTTTTTGCATGGGCAGGCACCGGGAAACAAACCCAGGTCTCCATAATGGCAGGCAAGAACTCTGCCTGCTGGGCCACTGTGGCCTGCCCAGCACGTTTATTTTTGATTGTTGGATTAATTATCTATCTCTGTCAAAAACTGTATTATCTATGAGGTTAGGGAGTACTAGGTACTTTGCTCACCGTTATAGCTCTTGTACTTAGCAAATTATCTGGACCTCAACAGGTACTTAATAAATATTTGAAAAATGAAAAATTTAAATCTGTTAGTAAATACTTATCCCTTATAGCACTTAGCACAATTATAATGAACAATTCTAATTCAGCTTTTCGACTCTAGACTCAACTTCAGGAAGGCAAGGATCCTGTCTGTCTAGCTCTTCTTTATGTCCCCACCATCTAGCACAGTAACTGACAGTGGTAAATAAAAATCATTTTCTAGGGTGGGCCACAGTGGCTCAGCAGGCAGAGTTCTTGTCTGCCATGCCAGAGAGCTGGGTTCGATTCCCAGTGCCTGTCCATGCAAAGAAAAAAAAAAAAATCATTTTCCAAACAACACAGTTCAAGTCCTGGTATCTAGATGCTGGAAAACAAGGATTTAAGAAATTGAAGAAAGTGTTTATTCCTCTGTATAGTTATACACTCTAATACCAGTTGCCTCAAGGACCATAATCTTTGCTTCAGAGCCTATGAGAAGTTATTTCAAAAGTCAAATAGAACTTACATTGGAAACAAATTCTTCATGGTTGTAAGGTGAGATGTGGTAAGTCAGGAACTATATGTGGATGCACCCAAAGATAAACACATATTATCTGGGAATGCTTATTGTTTCTAAGCATAAAAAAAAACTTAGCTGTAAACGTCTCATATAATTTCTATTCCTTAAACTATGTCATTATACTTTACAGCATTCACATTTCTTCTATATATTGCATATTATACTTATTTGAATGGAACAAGATAGACTTTGAACTTACCTTGCCATTCCCAGGACACTGTCCCTGTGACCAAAGCATGTAGAAATGAAAGCCTGCGACAGATGGCATAATCCGAACTAAGCGTCTTGATAACATCTTGCATGAAAGTCACGTGGATATGGGAACATGAATGGCTTCAGGGTGATTAAACAGGTTGGCTTATAGCAGCAAATTCTCTGACGTCATGAACTCAGTCACTCAGGCTTAACACCCTTAGTATTTAACATATAACTAATCTCTTTATTTACTAGCTTTCTAATTTTCCCTGTATTTACTTAATTTCTTAAAAAACCAAATACTTTTGTTAGAGTTTCTTACAAGTCCAAGGTCTTCACTACTAGGAAATAACTACTAGGAAAAGAATACTCTTGCATATAGGGTATGATGAATCGACAGATAATGGCTAACTTCCTGGTTAGTCTTTAAATGATTTTATGCTTTTATCTTCATTAATTCATGTTCAATATATAAGAAAGGAGATTTAGGTCAAGTTATAAAAAGGACGTTATTTAGAAAAGGCCGAAGGCGCAACAGAACAGGAGTGCCGAGTTCTGTTGATTGAAAAAACAAACAAACAAAAAAAACTAGTAAGAATGAGTATCCTAATCATGCAGATTATGGCCTCTAAGTGCCTTTTCTATTGAGAAGGAATGAGAGTTCCTTGGAGAAATGACTGATTCTAGATTTGACACAGGAAATGTACAAGATAAGCTTGGAACAGAATACTGGGGTTTTGTCAAAAAGACTCAGAAGCCAAAGAGAGATGATCAATATAGATAACAACAATGGATTGAAATGCAAATATGCTTGAATCCATGAGTTCATAAAGATATTTGAAAACAAAACTCATTGGCCACCTTTGGAGTATGATAGGGAACCAGCTCATTATTTTGAAAATTTGTAAATAAAAGGGATTAAGTATTTATCTCTTGCCCTTCTTATACAAACTCTACTTTGGGGGAACAAAATAGTTGAGAGGAAATTTCTCTGTTTAGAAACATTCCAGATAATGAATTTAAAATGATAGAATTAAACTATCATCTGAGTTTTATTGATGGCTGCTAACTCACATCACAAGAGACAATAAGAAATAAGTGTGCTCTGAATGGAAGTATACAACACTACCGATGAAGTAGTCTTGCCAGAAAATTCCAACCTAAATGTGACCAAGCTCTAGATCACAAATTTTTTTTTAAGTTTTTTGTTAAATATAACATGTACAAAGAAAAGAAAGAAAAAGCAATTTTTTTTTTTTAATACATGGACAGGCACCGGGAATCAAACCCAGGTCCTCTGGCATGGCAGGCAAACGTTCTTGCCTACTGAGCCACCGTGGCCCGCCCAAGCAATGATTTTTGAAGTACACTTCAACAAGTAGTTACAGAACAGATTTCAGAGTTTGTTATGGGTTATCATTTCACTATTTCAGATTTTTTCCTTCTAGCTGCTCCAAAATACTGGAGGCTAGAAGAAATATATATTTTTTCTATTTTTGTGTGCGAAAAATAACATATATACAAAAATGCAATTCATTTTAAAGCAATCACAACAGTTAGTTGTAGAACAGATTTTAGAGTTTGGTGTGGGTTACAATTTCACAATTTTAGATTTTTACTTCTAGCTGCTCCAAGATACTGGAAACTAAAAGAAATACCAATATGACTCAGTAGTCATACTCTTTGTTAAACCCTACCTTCTCTGTATAACTCCACCATCACCTTTGATTTTTCTCCCACTCTTTAGGGGCATATGCCAATTCTAACTTTTTCATGTTGGAAGGGGCTGTTGATAATATGGGATAGGGGGATGGAAACAGTTGATGTTCTGGAAAGGCTGGACCCTCTGCATTTCAGGACTTATCTGGTCCAGGGACCCATCTGGAGGTTGTAGACTTCTAGAATGTTACCTTAGTACATGGAACCTTTGTAGAATCTTATATAATACCCTAGGTGTCCTTTAGGATTGGCTGGAATGGTTTTGCTTGGGGTTTGGCAAGTTATGGTAGGTAGCAATGTCTAACTGAAGCTTGTTTAACAGTGACCTCCAGAGTAGCCTCTCGACTCTAATGAACTCTCTCAGTCACTGATTGTTACACTTCTTTTCCTCCTTTTTTAGAAGCCATGTTTTTGAAAAGTATTTAACAACATGGAAATGTGCTTATAATAGTAAGTGAAAAAAATTAGGAAACAGAACAGAATATAGAGATTTTGTTTTTTCTTTTTACAATATCATCACATAGTTGTATATTCTAGATCACAAATTTGAGCTACATGTGTAACTGCACATCTCTATTTTACTAGCCATATTTCAAATGCTCAATAGCTACATGTAGCTACAAAAGTGGATGGTGCAGCTCAAATCACTAAATTATAAGAAATATGGAAACAGAGGAATGTGGTATCACAAGGATGCAAAAGGCAAAATTCAGATGGTAGGAACATTCTGGAAAAAAATGACTGCTTCTTCAACAAATAAATTGCAAGGAAAAGAGTGTGAGAGTTCACAGGAGGGAGAAAGGAGGAGAAAATTTACAGGATATAGAAACTTAACGAGACATGTCAACCAACAGCAATGTATGGATCCCGATTTAACTGTAAAACATATGTATGAGAAAGGGAAATTTGGACATTGAGTAGATATCTGATGATACTAAGGAGTTATTCATTCCCTTAAGTGCGATAATGGTACAGTGCTTAAGCTTTTATGAAATTTTTTTAAAAGTTTACTTCAAGTTTTAAATTTTAAAATAATGAAATACTTATGAAATGGTATGATGTCTGGGATTTACTTCAACATAATCCAGGATGAGTGTGAGGATACAGATGAAATAAGACTGGGCATGAGTTTAAAATTATTTGAAGCTGAATGATAGGTTCTCAGACAATCATACTATTCTCTTACTTTTGAAGATGTTTGAAATGTTTCATAAGTTAGAAAAAGACTGGGCTAAGATTACAATGGCATTGTTCCTATTCTCAAAAGTACAACTAGTTAAAATTATTAATGAATCCTTCTAAAATCTTAGAGGACTAGTGGCTGCTGCTGCCACCACTACTTACAGGTAAGAAACTGGAAAAAAACTCCTTACAAAAGAAAAAACAATGCTCACTTATTAAAACCTTGCAGGGTGGGCCATGGTGGCTCAGCAGGCAGAGTTCTCATCTGTCATGTCAGAGACCCGGGTTCAATTCCAGGTGCCTGCCCATGCAAAAAATACATAAATAAAATAAAAAAGAAATAAAACTTTGCAGAGGCCAAATGAAAGGAGAATCTGTTTTTTTTCCTTCCTAGGTGTTGTGTTAAACTCCTTCCTCTCCTTGAGTCTTGCTGCTTGGGTTTTCCTGAGACCCTGATTTGCATCCTCCTCCTGTCAATACAGATGTCTTCATGTCAAGTCTGCTTGGACATCAAATATACATTGTACAATTCCATCTTTTATTTCTACTCTTATTGCATCTCATCAGAGAGCAAATGGTAGAGTTATAACAAAAAGGTACACAGGACTGTGGGGTTATGTGAGGCTAATCAGATTTTATGGTTTATGAGCTTAGACACAGGTTGGAGGGAGAGTGCTGGCTCAGACCCTATCAATTATCTCATAATGTAATGCATAATATATAAATTAACAATGCAAATTAAACAACAGAAAAGAGGCAAAGGTGTTAGCATTCTGCACCGAAGATCTTCCAACTACATAAAATCATTTCCAAAGTTGACAGTGTCCTTTCCTGCTTATCTAGAGTTGGATTCTGAAGATAAAGTTTGACTCTTGAGATTCACCTTCCTGTGGCAAATATCTATTTAATGAATTTGAATGCTGGAATGAACATGTGTTTCATCAATGTGAAAGTGTGTTTAGCAATTTGGGAGGCAACAAAACGGGGGCAAAGGCACAAACTAAAAAATAACAATGATATTTATTTAGCTTTTTTTGAAATATAAATAACACAATAAAAGGTTAAAAAAAAACAAACCAATAAACAAAAACAAAAGACCAACATTTTCTATGATTGATCATCTCCAGGCACAGTATTTATTAGTGAACATAAAAAAAAATGTTTTATTTTTTTATCTGCTTTTTCCCCAGCTTCTGACTACACGGATGCTTCCTAGGAAGCTTGAATTCTTAAGAGAATTCCACAGCTATACCAGCTACTACAATACAAATGATAAGGCTAAAGACATATATGTCTATAGGGAAATAAATTTCTATCCTTGGGATTCTGAATAATTAGACTCTCAGGAACTTATAAATAGATGCTTTCATTAGGATCATTCTAACGAGGCAAATGCAGCCATTGTTCATTAAAATACGATCAAATTTGGGTACAGGAACTCTTCAGGCTTTCTAAATTCTCAAAATGACTACCAAACTAGGCCAGTTTTTTCTAGCAGTACAGCCTGGGGCCAGCTGTCATATTCCTTACCACAGCCTACCAAGCTGCACCAAAAGTGGGATTAACAAAACCAAACATAAAGCACTTTCAACTTTGTTTCCTGGAAATGAGAGGGCTCACTAGGTAGGAAGGGTAAGGAGATTGGGTACCAACCTTGCCTTCAACACTCAGTACTGGTGGAAGGGCAGCTAAATCTACAGTGTACACTTGCACTGAATATGAGTACACATCCATCCCCACATAAGGTGCACAAGTCACTGTGAACCAAGCCCCTCAAAACAGAGGCAAATTTGGGGAAACAACGCCACTGCCTATGGTAATAACCCCAGTCACCTAGGTCCTTTCCTGAAGAACCATATTAATCTCCTGATTTAAGAGGCATCTCTGGTCAGGACAGAGCACAGAAGGAAAATAACTTCAGAGACAGGCAATGCCACACAGAGTTCAGAGGTTCTGGATTGGTCTACAGCACAAGAAAATGGCAGAATCACTCATCTTTAGCACTGGACCAAGTGGTCCTTGGCTGGACCACTCTTCTGGAGCTTCTTTACTAATGCAGCTTTATGGCAGTTGCCCAGATGTCGTTGCTGGGGAGCGGAGGAAGGACCCATCCTTGGGGAACGGAGTTGCCTTTGGGATGATTAGACGGCACCAGGTACTGATCCCAATCATGCCTTAATAAGAATATTGTAGAACAGCTGTTTATTTCAGTTTTATTTTAAGCACAATGTTTAACAACTATATATTCAACTCCTAGGACTTAGTTTCCAAATGACACAACAGAACCTGATTTCTAGGAATTATGAAAAAGACTGTATTTTTAAAAATGTATACATAAAGGGGAAAAAACTCTAAAAATAATTTAGAACTTTATGAATATACTTGTATTTAAAAGCTTAAGCTTATATGTATGTAAGGCAGAGGTACACTTTCCCAGAATATAAACTTTGCATGCTAACAAGCATTCTTTCGTGAGAATTGTTGGAGCTTTAGAAAGGACCTCAAAGAATACTTATTTGTGGCTTTGAAACCACACTTTGAAGATCCCTAGGGCCCCAAGTAGATGCTTTGGCAGAGGGGGGAGGGGGTTGCCTAAAAACAACGAAGTGTTGTCAGTCAACAACAGATTTTAAATTGCCTGGGAAACCCACTCATTCATTTTATGTTTTACATACTGATTTCTCAAAAGACTACATTTGGGAAGAGTGATGCTGCTAAAATCTGAAGGCCTGTACGTTCACCACATTCGTTTTACAGATGAGGGAAGTGAGATCCAGACAGGTGAAATCTTTGCCCAGCTCATATGTAACTATAGATTAAGATAAAAAACTCCCCAGTTCCCGTTGTTTTTGTTCTCTTGGCTTTGACCTGTAAGAACTCAGAAGCCAGCACGTGTCTTACACAGTTTCCACGGCAAGTACACATTGGGAGAGTTTCTTTTACTTGGTTTGTTTAGCACCAGAGAAGAGAATTAGGAAAAGGAAGCCAATGCTTTAAATTAACACAACTGCTACAGCATGGGGAAATACAAAAGGGCAAGTAACAAACAAAGTTTCAGTTTCTTCACCTGTTAAAATAGGAACAGCACCATCTACTTCTCAACCATTAGTGAAGACTAAACAGATGTGTATGGAATTGGAACCTTGGAAACATTATAAGCCCATAAAGGACTTACCAAAAAAAGATACAGTAATAGACCTCAATAGTGTAACTATTTCATCAACTAATTCTTGCAACCTAAGGGAAAGACAACATGTTGAAAAGCATGCCCTTTTTACCTTATCTGGATGAGTGCTGGCAATGAGTGTTCAGCTTGAAGGTAATACTGTCGGAAAGGCTGCAAGAGGTGAGCAAGCGGAAACTCATCTGAAAAAGAAATGACACAATACCATGCTTTATATCTGAAGAATAATTCTGAAGGCAAAGTGACTGAGCCTGTCACTTCGATTATGATACGATCAAATATGTTTCATCTTTATCCAAGATGTCCATGATAGTTTACAATTTCAAATTCTGAAGAAATCATTTGTTACCTACCATCTCTTAAAGCTTAAGCTGAAATAATCTATAATGAGAGGAGCTGTTAGACCTAGTATTTCCTTTTCTTCCACAGGTTACAAAGGAGCTTACCTGGATCTCCAAATAATTTGGACTCAATTTCACGTTTCTGAAGTAAAATTTTCTCTTTTTCTTTTCTCTGTTTCTTTTCCAATTCTCTTTTCCTCTCTTCTTCTTGTTCTCCTTCCAACATAACTCTAAGGGCTCTCTCTTCAGCTTCATATAGTTCAGAGCGTTTTTTAATGAGCTTTCTTAGTCGCTGCAGATGATGCTCAAAAGTCTCATCTGCTGAGGCTGGAGGACAGACCCCTGGGCAAAGAGATCCAAATGACATTTTAGATACAATTATTTCATATCTCAAAATCCATATTCTAATAGGCAGACTCAAATTCTATCTACAGTATGGGAATTCACTTAGATTATATATATTTGACCCATTTTTCAAGTTTCAATTTGATTTCTCGAGTTTCCAATTACTCCCAACCCTGCCCTGACTTTTTATGAACTCCTGACTCTAGACCTTATCACTTAACCCTTGATTTTGTTTATTTCTAATGGTTCTGATGCTCCAGTCGCAGTGAGCTCATTAAAGACAGGAATTTCTCTTACAATTGTTTTGTCTGTGAAATTTCCAAGGCATTGACTCCCAGAACTGACTCATGAACAATTCTCCCTCTGAGTCTGAAGTTTTGAAGGAGTACACAGGGAATGGTGAGGAAGAAGATACACTCAATCAACCACCATGAATTCACAGTCTGCTGCTGAGAGGAGGGTGACTAACTGTCTCAGTTTGCCCAGATTTAGAACTGAAAGCCCCGTATTCCAGGAAATCTCTCAGTATTGGGACAACTGGATGGTTGGCCACCCTAGTTAATTGTGAGGTCAGCCACCAACATAGCTAATATAGTATTGAGGCAACAATTAGGAAAATTTGATTATGGAATGGTTATTAGGTGATATAAAAAATTATTGATAATTCTGTTGTGTGATAATGGCATCACAATTAATAAAAAGATGCCCAAATTTTTCCAGAAATGCATACGTAAGTATATGGAGTGGAATGATATGTCTGTGATTAGCTTTAAATTATTTCAGCAAAGAAAAAGGAAATATGGGGAACTCTTGAAAATTGTCCTATCTTAATAAGTCTTCATGAGTTCTATTTTTGTTCACATACTAAATTGTTCATAAAAGAAACAAAACTGAATACTCAATGAACACCTGATGGACTGCAGTTCTGCACTCACTACTGCAATGGCCCTGCAATATAAACGTCATTGAGGATGCTGACTGATTCAATGTTGTAATGTGGGAGTAGCCCATCTTGTCAGTCCTCAAAGACTTTAAAAGAAAATGAATTATTACACAAGCATTTTTAAGAGTATCAGATACATGGAAGAAAAAAATCCTAATCTTGCTAACATAATTACTCATTTTTACTTCTCCATGTTCCTTTCCAGTCTTTTTTATCCACATATTAACAACTTCATTTCTACATGACTGTGTGACCACCATCAACTCTCCACATTTGTTTCCAGTCATCATTTAATGGCTCTATTCTATTTCGTTATAATTTACTTGACAAGAGTCCTACTCCTGGACATTTAAGCTGTTTCAAATATCCTGTTATTATATAATGGTATGCTGAATACCCTTGTGCATGTTTTTAGCTTTGTATGGATTTTTTCCATAAGATGAATTCCCAAGAGTAGAAAGGTTTATGGATACTTTCAAGACTACCAAAATGTGGTACTGCTTCTTAAGAAAGTTCTACATTTATTCAGCACCTAAAACTTGGTACAGAGAAGATATAAATATTTCTTCAACGAATGAACAATTTTCAACTTATGCAGCCACTGGTGAAATATAATACTGTCAGCTTTGAGCTCTAAATTTTCCATTTTGGCAAAAACGGTATAAAGTAACAGTTCCTTGTGATGTTAAGTTAGAGGTATGATTCTCCCCTAACCACTGTAGTCATGTGCTTGGAGGAGTCACTCTCCTGTCTTCACCTCCAAAGCTAGTACTGTTCCAGATCATTTTCTCATGGCTGCTTTTCCTAACAGGTTTCCCTTCATTCATATTCAAATATGGAAACTGCAACTCAAATCCATCTTCTACTAACTTTCCAATTAATATTTCCTAAACACACATAAATTGTGATGCACTGACACATTTAAATAGTTACTATATTGCTCTGTAATCATTTTATGGTTTCACTTCTTTATCTAGGCCAGGGGTTGGCAAACTTTTTCTGTAAAGAGCCAGGTAGTTGCTGAAAAGGCATCTGACAAAATTCAACATCTTTCTTGATGAAAACACTTCAAAGGGTAGGAATAGAAGGGAAATTTCTCAACAGGATAAAGGGAATATATAAAAAACCCACTGCTAACATTATACTCAATGGAGAAAGACTAAAAGCTTTCCCTTTAAGATCAGGAACGAGACAAGGATGACCACTGTCACCACTGTTATTCAACATTGGGCTGGAAGTTTTAGCCAGAGCAATTAGACAAGAAAAAGAAATAAAAGGCATTCAAATTGGAAAGAAAGAGGGAAAACTCTGTTTGCAGATATGATACTATATGTCAAAAACCCCGAAAATCTACAGCAAATCCCTCAGAGCTAATACACGGAATAGCAAGTGGCAAGATACAAGATCAACACCCAAAAATCAGTAGTGCATCTATACAATACTAATGAGCAATCTGAGGGGGAAATTAAGAAAAAAATTCCATTTACAATAGCAACCAAAAGAATCAAATATTTAGGAATAAGTTTAACTAAAGACCCAAAAGAACTATACACAAAAAACTACAATACATAGCAAAAAGAAATCATGGAAGATGTAAATAAATGGAAGGACATACCATGTTCATGGACTGAAAGATTAAATATAGTTAAGATGTCAATTCTACCCAAATTGATTTACATATTCAAGGCAATGCCAATTCAATCTCAATAACTTACTCTGCAGGAATAGAAAAACAAATAAATTTATTTGGAAGGGCAAGGTACCCCCAAATAACTAAAAATATCCTGAGAAAGAAAAATGAAGAGGGAGGTCTCATATTACTTGACTTTAAAGCACATTACAAAGCTACAGTGGCTAAAACAGCATGGTACTGATATAAAGATAGATATTCTGACCAATGAAATCAAACTGAGTGTTCATAAATACTCTCTCTCATCTACGGACAACTGATCTTTGATAAGGCAGTCAAGCCAACCCAACTGGGACAGAATAGCCTCTTCAATAAACGGTGTTTGGAGAACTGGATATCAATATGTAAAAGAATGAAAGAGGATCCATATCTTATACCCTACACAAATATTAATCAAAATGGACCAAAGACCTAAACATTAGAGCTAAGACCATAAAACTTTTAGAATAAAATGTAGGCAAATAGAAATCTTGTGATAGGAGGTGGTTTCCTAGACCTTACACCCAAAGCATAAGCAATAAAATAAGAAATAGATAAATGGGATCTCCTCAAAATTAAACACTTCTGTGCATCAAAGAACTTTGTCAATAAAGTAAAAAGTCAGCCTACGAATGGGAGACAAAATTTGGAAACCACATATCAGATAAGGAATTAATATCCAGAATATTCAAAGAAATTCTACAACTCAACAATTAAAAAAAAAAACCCTATTAAAAAGTGGGCAAAACACATGAACAGGTAATTTTCAGAAGAGGAAATTTAAATGGCTAAAAGGCATATGAAAAGATGTCGAACTTCACCAGCTATTAGAGAAATGCAAATCAAAATCACAATGCGGTATCATCTCATCCACTAGAATGGCCATCGCTAAAAAAACAGAAAACAACAAGTGCTGGAGAGAATGTGAAAAAAGAGGCACACTTATTCACTATGGGTGGGAGCGTAGAATGGTGCAACCACTCTGGAAGGCAGTTCAGCAATTCCGCAGGAAGCTAAGTATAGAACTGCCATATGATCCAGCAATTCCATTACCAGATATGTATTCAGAGAACTGAAGGCAAGGGCACAAGTGGACATTTGCATAGCAAAGTTTATAGTGGCATTATTCATGACTGCCAAGAGATGCAAACTGCCCAAACGTCCATCAATGGACGAGTGGCTAAACAAGCTGTGGTATATATATATACAGTAGAGTATTACACAGCATAAAGTTATGAAGCATGTAACAATGTGGATACACCATGTTACTGAGTGAAATTAGCCAGAAATAAAAGGACAAACACTGTATGGTTTCACTAATATGAATATTAATGAGTGAACTTTGAGAGTTAAAGTTAAGAAAACAGGTTATCAGGAGACAGAAAGAGGGTAAAGACTGGGCATTTGGTACTTAAGGAGTACAGAATGTGCAACAGGACTGATTGTAAAGATTCAGAAAATGGATAACACAATGCTATCTGATGATAGCACAATAATATAAGTACAATGAATGAAGCTGTGTGTGAATACGGTTGAGGGAGGAGGGCTGGGGGCATGTATAATACCAGAAGTAAAGACAGTGGATAAAGACTGAGATAGTATAACTTAGCAATGACTACAGTGTACAAAGATGGTGATTAAATGTAAAATATAAAAATGGTTTTGCATAAGGGAGAATAAATGAATGTCAACACTGCAAGGTGTTGAAAATGGGATGGTATACAGTGTTCAAGATTTGCAATGGATGGAGGTGGCCTAAGGGGTACATCAACTGAGGAATGGAAGGAGGAACTGTGGTATAAACATACAAATGGACTACTGAGTGGCTGCAAGAAGGAATGAAGTTGTTAGACATGCAACTAGATGAATGAACCTTGAGGACAGTATGCTGAATGAAATGTCAGGAACAAAAAGACAAACATTATCACACCTCACTCATATGGACTAACTACAATATACAGATTTGGGGAATTGAAGTCAAGAGCATGGGTTATCAGGTTGGGGCCTATTGTGAAGGTTCCTAGATTATAAGCTCTTACAGCACTCACATTTATCCCAGAGTTGGAACTGTTATTTCTAAATTCTGAGATATTGAGTTATTTGTGTACAACTTTGGGTATTTGTGCAATACCCAAGACTCAGAGTTAGCGCGCTGCTGAAACTATGAAAGTCAGCATTCCTCATACAAAAATTGTTTTAAAAAAAGTGATCAGACATCATCTAGAGATATAAATGAAGCTGATTTGGATAAGACTAAAGTTAATTAATATATAGGGTAAAGAACGATATGGTCTATATTTTAAAACTTCAATTTCTATGTGAGACCAAAGGACGAAATGTGTATTTCGTGTGAAATTTATGTTTTTGGTAGAACATTATCTAATTTAACTTGTATGGTCAGTTTATTTGAATACCATTATTAGATGGAATACTGAACAGGGAGTGAGATCTTGCTCGTTGTATAGTTAAGTGTGATGCTCTGATACATCCCAGAGTAATATGGGCAGAGACTAAAAAAGTATTTCCAAAGTCCCCTGGGGGGACTGCAGAGAAAGGAGGAAATATTAAACTTCCCCATTTGGAAAATTCCTGATACTTTTGCAAGCAGTGGGGACAACCAATTCAATAGGCTGAGCCCTCGATCTTGGGGCTGGCCCCTGTGAAACTTACTCCTGCAAAGGAAAAGCTAAGCCTACCTAAAATTATACCTAAGACAGAGCCCTTGATCTTGGGGTTTGCCCCTATGAAACTCATTCCTGCAAAGGATAGGCAAAGGCTATGTAAAATTAGGCCTAAGGAGGCAGGAGGGCTGGGGGTACAAATAAAATCAGAAGGAACGACAGATGATAAAGACTGAGATGGTATAATCTAGGAATGCCTAGAGCGTATAATGATAGCGAATAAATGTGCAAATATAAAAATGTTTTTGCATGAGAAAGAATAAAGGAATGTCAATAATGCAGGGTGTTGAAAACAGATGGCAATTAATACTTTAAAACTTTAACTTATGTGTGAGACTAAAGCAAAAAATGTTTATTTCATATAAAATTTATATCTGACTAGTGCATTTCATAATATAACTTATGTGGACAGCTTAATTAAACACCATAGTACTTGGAACCTTGAGTAGGGCATGAAATTTTGTAGGTTTGCCCAGAGTGATGCCCAGATAAATCCCAAAGTGATCTGAACAGTGAATAAAAAAGTAATTGCAAAGTCCCTTTGGGGGAATAGTGAGAAAGGGGGAAAATTCAACTTCCCCAAGTGGAGAATTCTTGATATTCTCACAAGCAGTAGAGACAACCAAAGCAATAGGCTGAGCCCCCAATCTTGGGGTTTGTTCATATCAAACTTAACCCCGCAAAGGATAGGCTAAGCTTACTTAAAATTAAGCCTAAGAGTCACCCCCAAGAGAACTTCTTCTGTTCTCAGATGTGACCTCTCTCAGCCAACACGACAAGCAAACTCACTGTCCTCCCCCTCTCAATGTGGGACATGACTCCCAGGGGTGTGGACCTTCCTGGCAATGTGGGACAGAAATCCTAGATTTCTGGAACTCAGCACAAAGATTGAGAAACCCTTCTTGACTAGAAGGGGGGAGAGCGAAATGAGACAAAATAAAATGTCAATGGGAGAGTGCCAAGATGGCAGCTTAGCGAGGTGTGGGATTTAGTTTGTCCTCCAGAACAGCTATTAGATAGCCAGGAACAGTACAGAACAACTACTGAGGTCACGTCAGTGACCGGACACACACCGTACCCCAGTCTGGACCAGCTGGACTGGCTGCGAGTTCCCCCAGCACCGTGAGTTCCCCAAGCTGCAGTAGCCGGCGCCCCTCCCCCACAGGCTGCTTCCCAGAGGGGAAAGGAAAGGGACTTTACCAGCAGCAGGGGCTGAGCACAACTAAGCTTCAAGTGTGGAATTAATTCACAAATTCTGACTACTAAAATTAGGCCCCCAGCTCAGGTGAACCTGGTCAAAGTGGAAGGCGCTGATTTTTGCCCCGGTGCCAAGAGGGCAGGGCTGACGGAAAAAGAAAATAAAAGAAATAGAGGTTTTCTGGATTGGATAGCACATAATACTTGAAAGGGTCTGGACCCTGAAGAGAAGGAGGGGGCACATAGGATCTGAAGGTACACAAAGCAACATACCAACTTATGCTCTTGATTGGCAAACCTGAGGAACGGGGGTCCTGCTCTGAGAAGATTTTTCTCTTTCTTCTTTTGTGACTGTGTTTCTACCGCCTCACTACCTTTGGATACAGTGGCAGGGCTTCTCAGGCTGAAACTGCCCCAGGCATAAGCAGAAACAAGCTTGTTTGAGAGCTCATCTGGAGCCTGTGTCTTCCCCAGGAGAGGGGGGTGGGACCCAGCTCAGGTGGATTCCATTCCTCGAGGAATTCAGACCCCAGGGCTTGGAAAATTGAAGCGATTACAGCCAGCCTACAACCTCTCCTCTGTCTCCACCATGACCCCAGCAGGGAGATTCTGCTGAAGTTAAGGGTACCGCATCACCTTATGCTGGTGGGACCTGCAGGCAGACAAGCGCTACATACCGGACAGGATAAGAAAATCACAGAGCTGAGAGACTTCACAGGAAAGTCTTTCAATCTGCTGGGTCTCACCCTCAGGGAAACCTGATGCAGGTGACTCTTTCCTCCTGACAGGAGGCTAGTTTGGTCTGGGAAAATCTGGCTAGAGTCTATAATACTTAAGTAGACCCTCCTAAGGAGGGGGAGGGGAAGGCAGCATACAGGCAGGCAAGAAACAAGAAAACGAGAACTGAAAAATTCTGTTCTGTTAAACAAAATCTAAGCTAGTGGTCCAGAATAAGCTGAACTGAATGTCAAAGAACAGATAGACCACAAAGTCATTCAGCAAGAAAATCCCAGGTAAAAGAAGAGAAAACAATCTCCAGAATAAACTAATTAAGATAATTAAATGCCTAGATGTCAGCAAAAAATAACAAATCACACTACAAAAACTGAAGATATGGCTCAGTCAAAGCAACAAACCAACAATTCAAATGAGATACAGGAGTTGAAACAATTAATTCAGAATGTTCAAACAGACATGGAAAACCTCATCAAATAACAAATCAATGAATTGAAAGAGGATATAAAGAAGGCAAAGAATGAACAAAAAGAAGAAATCGAAAGTCTGAAAAAACAAATCTCAGAACTTTTGGGAAGGAAAGGCACAGCAGAAGAGGTGAAAAAACAATGGAAACCTACAGTGTTAGATTTCAAGAGGCAGAAGATAGGATTACTGAACTGGAGAACAGAACATCTGAAATCTGACAAGCAAAAGAAAATATAGGGAAAAGAATGGAAAAATATGAGCAGGGACTCAGGGAACTGAATGACAACATGAAGCACATGAATATATGTGTTCTGAGTGTCCCAGAAGGAGTAGAGAAGGGAAAAGGAGGAGAAAATCTAATGGAGGAACTTATCACCGAAAATTTCCCAACTCTTATGAAAGACCTAAAATTACAGATCCAAGAAGTGCAGCGTACCCAAAGAGAATAGATCCAATTAGACGTACTCCAAGACACTTACTAATCAGAATGTCAGAGGTGAAAGAGAAAGAGAGAATCTTGAAAGCAGCAAGAGAAAAGCAATCCATCACATACAAGGGAAGCCCAATAAGACTACACATAGATTTCTCAGCAGAAACGAAAGAGGTGAGAAGACAGTGGGATGATATATTTAAAATACTAAAAGAGAAAAACTACCAACCAAGAATTCTATATCCAGCAAAATTGTCCTTCAAAAATGAGGGAGAAATTAAAACATTTTCAGACAAAAAATCACTGAGAGAATTTGTGAC
>PVIY010040104.1:0-22631 GCA_004026745.1 Myrmecophaga tridactyla
TTTATTTCTTTTTCTGATGTCTTTTTATTTCTTTCTCTAAATCGATGCAAATGTTCTAAAAAATGATGAATATGCAACTATATGATAATATTAAGAATTACTGATTGTATATGTAGAATGGAATGATATATTAATGTTCTTTTGTTAAGTTTTTTAATTAATAAAAAAGTTTAAAAAAAAAAAAAAAAAAAAAAAAAAAAAAAGAGAGAGACCCTCAACAGAGGATATTGAGACTCTCCAAAGAGAATATTCCCTTTTCTCATAGACAACTTTTGCAAACTCTCTCCTCTTCCAAAGTTAGTAATGTCACAAATAATTATGCGACCGACAGTAATGAATTTGGAAACATGGAAAAGGATGCCATGAATGTTTCGATTGCTGTGCAGTCAAGGCTACCTCATCTCTAAGTAGATTAGCCATTATCACCAGTTCTCTTGAAAACAAGTCTTCATTGGTGGATGAGACTCAGAGGATGTCCACCTGGTGGGCAGACGGGGTGGGCACATGGGCATGGGAGCTGCATACTTGCGTTACCACCTGCATTGGGCATCATTTATTGGTGGTGTGTGCAATTTTTTTGGAGGTATTAAAAACTCACTATAATACATCATCATTCCAGTTCTCTTGCTCTATTTCAGAAGTGTCACTTTTCCTTTATGCTCTGAGTATGCAGGAAATATTTCTTATCGTGTTTAGTTATTACATGAGAATAGAACTCCAGTGTAGGCACTGGAGTTCCTTTTGAATAACTCCACAAAGTACCTTTGGAGCTTTCCATGTGACTGGCATGTCCTGAGTCATGCGCCACCATTATGTTGAGATGAATGGAAACTAGTCAAAGAGCTCCACACACTGTCTGCTGTCCCCTCCAGTGCAGTCTCGTCTACACTTGGGAGGTCTGCAGTCCTCTCGGTCCTTGCCCTAAAGGTGGAAAGCTTCAGACATTTGAGTTTTCCTGGGACTCGGATGGCTTTACTTGCTCAGGTCTGGAGCAGACAGCTGGGGGAGGGGAAGAATGGAGGGTGAGTCCTTTCTTATGACCTTTCTCAGGCTGAGAGTGGCCAGTGGCCAAAGCTTCCAGGGGACTCAGTCCTTAGTCCAGCCCAAGTAAGAGCCATGATGGCTTGAAACAAGGGGGTGCAGCCTCCCCTAAATGGATTAGAGGGTCATACATTGTCCAGGAAGCACATGAGTCATAGCAAAAGTTTTCAAACAAGGTTAATTATTTGTGATTCGTTTTCCCCAGTGCAGACCTGGAGCAGCCTTCAGAAGAAGAGTCAGTGGCCTTTGGTACACTTTGCATAGGAATAGTGGTTATATTATTAATATTTACTCTTCCCCTAAGAAGGTAAATCACCTTGAGACTTGGCAGGAGACTTGGGTCTCAAAGGGGGACAAGTGGGGGTGGAGTGAGGAGGGGGCTCACAGAGGCCGGTGTTCCCAGAGACCCATGCATAGGTGCATCACAAGTACTCCAGACAGATTAGCTTATTCCTTCATGAAATCTTTGCCAACTGGTCACATGCTATCATAAAATACTGTGTCAAAAATAAATAAAATCATAAACACAATATTCTGGATTTGGATCATGGAACAGAAAAAAATGGAAAAATTGGTAAAATTCAAATAAAGTCTGGAACTGATTGGCCCTTAGGTTGTCTTCTAGTTTGCGAGCTGCCAGAATGCGACATACCAGAAATGGAATGGCTTTTAAAAAGGGGGATTTAATAAGTTGCTAGTTTACAGTTCGAAGGCCAAGAAAATGTCCCAATTACAAGTCTATAGAAATGTCCAATCTAAGGCATCCAGGGAAAGATACCTTGATTCAAGAAGGCCGAGGAAGTTCAGGGTTTCTCTCAAGTGAGAAGGCACATGGTGAACACAGTAAGGGTTTCTCTCTCAGCTGGAAGGACACATGGCGAGCACGGCGTCATCTGCTAGCTTTCTCTCCTGGCTTCCTGTTTCATGAAGCTCCCTGGGAGGCGTTTTCCTTCTTCATCTCCAAAGGTCTCTGACTGGTGGACTCTGCTTCTCATGGCTATGTCATTCTGCTCTGCTCTCTCGGAATCTCCTTCATTCTCCAAAATGTTTCTTCTTTTATAGGACTCCAGAAACTAATCAGGACCCACCCAAATGGGAGGAGACAAATTTCCCCCAATCCAGCCTAACAACCACTCTTGATTGGGTTACATCTCCAGGGAGATGATCTAATTACAGATTCAAGCATACAGTATTGAATAGGGATTATTTTGCCTTTATGAAATGGGGTTTTGATTAAAATGTGGCTTTTCTAGGGGACCTTTCAAACAAGCACAAGTTGTGACAAATGTACCACGGCGTGGGGTAGTGCCCATGAGTGTGGTATGTGGCAGCTTTCTGTGCTATATTTGTAAAATTCCATAAATCTAAAATTACTTCCAGATGAAAAGTTTTTAAAAAGACAACCTGAAGGATAAGTGGAATTACTTCATGTCTTCTCTCAATAAGTGCTCATCATGTTAATATCAATATTTCCCTAAAAATATGTCCCAACAGTGTTTACTACATTTACTAAGCTTTGCAAGAATTTCCTTAATACAATTCACTATAGTATAAAACATTTAAAATGTAAATTAATAAATAATACCAACTTCTTGGTAAATTGGGGACTTGAAAACAGAAACCTAATCACACCATACTGAAAACACAACATTAAAAAAAAATAAACACAAACAAAGAAAAAACCATTAAGTACAAATCTAGAAAATGGTCCTCAGGAATTTGCAAAGTATATTGGCCCAGTTTTAAGGAGTCACTGATACAGACCACAGGGCTCCTTGAAAACCCAGCACATGCTGGGGAGATCCTTAAAACAACTGCCAGTGTGTAAGATAGAGGACCAGACCCACAGACAGGCAAAGCACAGCTTCGCCAGACAGAATGAGGGCAGGAATGGGTCTTGGCTCTGATGCAGCTGCAGGCAGCAGCTCCAGAAAGGAAGTTCCAAGGAGGCCCACTGTCTTCTGGAGCCAGGCAAGAAGAGTGGCCATGCAGCCTCACAGAGATGACGTTCATCAGCTGGGCCTCCTGGGTCTCCAGGTTCTCCTGGAAGAGCTGCACAACAACACTGGCGATGCGCACACATCCCTTCATGAGGAGGGAGGCAGCGGCACAGGCGGCAGTGGCATGGCACAGGCGGCAGTGGCATGGCACACAGCTCAAACTGTGCCTTAGCAGCACTGTGGAAGCGCCCACGGTCACAGCCCCTGCACTGGATCCCTCTGTGCTTCCTCCCTTAGCTCTCACCACGGCTGATCAGCAGACGAAGAGCAGGTCGCTGCATTCACGGACGCTTTCTCCCTATTGGATGAAGATGGCGATGGCACCAATCACAACAAAGGAACTTGAAACTGTCATGAGGTCACCAGGTCAGAACCCAACAGAAGCTGAATTACAGGACATAATCAACACGGTGGAGGCTGACGGTAATGATTGACTTCCCAGAGGTTTTCACCATGATGGCTAGAAAAATGAAAGACGCAGACAATGGAGAAGAGCTCGGTGAGGCATTCTGTCTCTGACAAGGATGGCGATGGTTACATCAGCGTGGCAGACCCACACTACAGCATGACAAACTAAGGAGAAAAATTAACAGATGAAGAAGTGGACGAAATGATCCAAGAAGCAGACATTGATGGGATGGGCAAGTCAACCACGGAGAATCTGTACAGATGACGGCTGCAAAACGAAGACCGACTCTCAACTCCTTTCCCCTCTAGAAGAGTCAAATCGAATCTTTTACTTACCTCTTGCAAAAAAAACACAAAAAGTTCATTTTTTCATTCTGTTTCTGTACAGCAAGACTGAATGTGAAAAATGCCTTCTGTCCACACACACACACACACACAGTCCGCGTGTGCTGGTTGGTGGTCCTGTCCACTAAAACTCAAACTATGCATCAGTTTTACAATATAAATACTTGTACTACCTTTTTGATAAGGAAACTTATGGAAAGTGCCATCTGCTACACTGCTCAGGCTGGCCAGTTTTTCATGTAATCAAGCTTGATGACTGAGCCTAGTCAGGCATAAATTTTAACACATTTAACAGGCATGTGTTAAAAATGAAAAATCAGAGAACAAATTCAAACCTACTCAAAAGGGCTCTATCCATTTGTCGGCATAAATTGTCCTGGCTGGTTTACTGAAACACCTTTAAAACCTCCGGAGGATGTGCAGAGAAATGGGGTGAAGGATAAACTGGCCACATGGTCCCTGGTCGGACAGCAGGTTCCTGGGTGCGCTCCGGCCCGTCTGCAGAGGTGCAGCCCCAGGATGCCTGGGTACGGGGTCCCCGCCGTCCACACCATACCAGAAGGAAACAGGCTGGGCCGCCACTGCCCACACACTTGCAGAAGGACACCTTCACCAAGGAAGCATCTTTGGGCTCGCTGTTTTTAACCCTTCTGGGCCATGACAGAGCCGGCAGCGTAACCATGCACTTGAGCTCAACCATCAACATTGCTGACCAAGAAATTACAATTTCCATCCATTCCAAGTTGTAAATGCTAGTCTTTTTGTCCCAATAAAAAGGCCATTAACTTTTTTCCTAATATTTGTATTAAGAAATCTTCACACACATACAGTCCATACATGGTGTACAGCAGTGGTTCACAATATCATCACATAGTTGTGTATTTTCACCATGATCACTTTTAGAACACTTGCATCACCCCACAAAAAGAAAAATTAACTCATTGTGCCGGTCTGAATCTGTGGTGGACCCCAGAAAAGCCATGCCCTTTGATCCTCATTCAGTATTGCTGGGTGGGAGCATTTTGATTGTTTCCATGGAGATGTGACCCACCCACTGTAGGTGGAGTTGCTTGCTGGAATCCTTTAGAAGAGGAAACATTTTGGAGAGAGTCCGTTTTGGTAGCGCCACAAGAAAGCCAGCCGACACCACCATGTTCGCCATGTGCCCTTCCAGCTGAGAGAGAAACATTGAATGTCGTCAGCCTTCTTGAACCCAGGTATCTTTCCCCGGATGCCTTAAATTGGGCATTTCTATAGACTTGTTTTAATTGGGACATTTTCTCGGCCTTAGAACTGTAAACTAGCAACTTATTAAATTCCCCTTTTTAAAAGGCATTCTGATTCTGGTATATTGCATTCTGGCAGCTAGCAAACTAGAACACTCATACATCCCATACTCCTTACCCCTCCCTCTCACTGACCACTAGTATTTCCATCTACCCAATTTTTACCCTTTATCTCCCCCGATATTTATTTACTTTTTATCCTTACTTTTTTTTTAAACTTTATCTGTCCATACCCAAATAAAAGAAGCATCAGACACAGGGTTTTCAGAACCACACAGTGACACTGCAAAAGCTATATAATTATACAGTCTTCTTCAAGAATCAAGGGTACTGGAGCACAGTTCAACAGTTAAAGGCACTTCCCTCCAGCCACTCCAATGCACCATAAACTAAAAAGGGATATCTATATAATGCATAAGAATAACTTCCAGGTCTCTGGTTGAAATCTCTCAGCCACTGAGACTATATTTTGCCCCATTTCTCTCTTCCCCTTTTTGGTCAAGAAGGTCTTCTCAATCCCATGATACCGGGTCCCGGCTCATCCCTGGGAGTCATGTCCCACATTGCCAGGGAGATTTACACCTGTGGGAGTCATGTCTCACATAGTGAGTTCACCTGCTGAGTTGGCTTAGAGAGGGAGGCCACATCTGAGCCACAAAAGAGGTTCTCTGGGGGTGACTCTTAGACCTAATTATCAGTAGGCTTAGCCTCTCCTTTGCAGGAATAAGCTTCATAGGGGTGAATCCCAAGATCAAGGGTTCAGCCTCTTGAATTTGTTGTCCCCACTGCTTGAGAAAATATCAGGAATTCCACAGATAGGGAAGTTTAATATTTCTTCCTTTTTCCCCAGTCCCCCCAAGGGGACTTTGCAAATACTTTTTTATTCTCTGTCCAAATTACTCTGGGATTTATCAGGGCATCACACTAACCTGTACAAACCAACAAAATCTCATGCCCTATTCAAGATTCCATGTAATTATGTGTTCAACTAAACTGACCATACAAGCTAAATTAGATAATGTGCTACCCAAAATATAAATTTTGCCTCTCTCCCTTTGGTCTCACACATAGGTTGAAGTTTGAAAATATGAGCCATATCATCATTTACCTGAGTCCTGTCCAAATCAGCTTCATTCAGATCTCTAGATGAAGTCTGATCACTTCTTCAACTTTTTTAACAGTTGCTGACTGGGGTACTGCTGACTTTCATAGCTTCACAGCTCTAAACCTGAGTCCCAAGTATCACATAAGTTCCCAATGTTTCAGGGAGTGCCCGGGTTATATACAAATAGCTCAGTATCTCAGAATTTAGAAGTATCAGTTACAACCCCTAAATATATGCAACAGTTGTAAGAGCTTACAATCTAGGAACCTTTACAATAGGCTTCAGCCTGATAACCCACGCCCTCGACTTCAATTCTCCGAGTTTGTATATTACAGGGAGTTCATATGAGTGTGGCATGACAACAGCTGTGACTTTGTTTCTGGCATTTTATTCAGTGAACTGTCCTCAAGGCCCATTCACCCAGCTGCATGCCTCCCAGCTCCCTTCCTTCTTGCAGTCCATTGTATGTGCAGAACATACTTCCCCTTCCATTCAGTCATTGGCCCTTAGGCCACGTCCATCCATTGTGAACCACAGACACTGCCACCAGAGACACCGTGTGCAAATGTCCAAACCTGTCCCCACTCTCAGTTCCTCCAGGTATGCACTGAGCAGTGGGGTGTCAGGACCCCACGGCAGCCCCACCCCAGCCTCCTGTGGAGCCACTGCGCTGCCCGCCCAGGGGCTGCAGCTCTCCTTTCCCTACCCGCAGTGAATACACACAGCTCTTTCTCCAGTTTTCTCTAGCACTTGTCTCTCTCTGTTCATTTTTAAACAATTTTATTCACACATCCTACAATCCACCCTAAGTTAAATCGACATGCCTTCACCACCACAATCTACACAAAGACATTTCCTTTTCTTTCCATAGACTCGGCACCCCTCCCTCCTGGCCCCCGCTCGCTGACACTGTCCGGCCTAAGGCCTTTGTCACGTGCAGGGGATGTAACAGCAGCAGTGTTCCTGCTGATGACAGACCCCAGTTCACAGTGATCACACTTTTTTCCTGTAAACCATCCATTTTCAACCACTTGCAAAGTTGACATCCATCTGTTCTCCCTCATGCAGACACATTCTTATGTGTGTACATTCAATCACCATCATCGTGCGCTCTAGGTGTTCCTCAGTTATATCGTGTCAGTTATATCCTCTGTCTTTCCTTCTGGTTTCACGCGTGCCCCCTGGCCACCCCCTCAACCATGCTCATGTTCAGCTTCATTCGCTATACTTTCATTGCTGTGCTACAACCAGGTAGTATTGTGCTGTCCATTTCTGAATTTTTACCATCAGTCCTGCTGCACAATCCGTATTCCTTCAGCACCAATTGCCCAGTCTTTACCCTATTTCTATGTCCTATTATCCCGTGTTTTTAACCTTAACTCTCAAAGTTCACTCATTAATGTTAGTTCGCATCAGTAAGACAATACAGTATTTGTCCTTTTGTTTCTGGCTAATCTCACTCAGCAAAATGTCCTCAGGGTCCATCCATGTTGTTACATGCTTCATAACTTTATTCTGTCTAACAGCTGCATAATATTCCATCGTATGTATATACCACAGCTTGTTTAGCCACTCATCTGTTGATGGACATTTTGGCTGTTTCCATCTCTTGGCAACTGTAAATAATGCTGCTATAAACATTTGTGTGCAAATGTCCGTTTGTGTCCTTGCCCTCATGTCCTCTGAGTAGATGCCTAGCAATGGTATTGCCGGAGCATATGGCAGTTCTATACTTAGCCTCCTGAAGAACCACCAAACTGCCTTCCACAGCAGCTGTGCCATTTTCCACTCCCACCAACAGTGCATAAGTGTGCTTCTTTCTCCACATCCCCTTCAGCATTTGTCAAAAAGACCATTAACTTAAAAAAGAGAGAGATGGGAAAGGAAAATTTTTAACGGTCCACACAAAGACATGGAAAGGAAGACCACTAACATGGTTTTCCAAAGGTAAAGAAAAAGAAGCGCATGGTAACTCCAACATGAACAAACCCAAAAGATTCTACAATAAAACAAACAGAGCACCACTCAAGATGGAGAAGAAAAGCATGTTTAAAAAAATTACCGTAAGAACCAGAAGTAAATTTTCAACAGCATCTACATTTTGCTCTCAAATTTTAAGAAAACAAACTGAAACAGACATGCCAGAGCTTCCTCCAGAGTAGGTCCCCACACCAAGGCACATGGTAGGGATGACAGAGATGGAAGAAAAAGAATCTGCTGATAAAAAGTAGGGGAGGTGGATAGAACAATGAAATCTCAGAAAGCAGGACACCAAATTTTTAGCACTACAGGAAAAAATAAGACAGAATTCTGTGAAGTTAGAAAAGCTGTCCTGAACTCATCTCTACCTAAAACTTTAGGAAAATTAGTTTTACATAAAACATTAGCAACAGATAAAGGATGGGAGTCAATTCCTACACCATTATAGTCATTATAAGAAACAAACAAAAGAAGGAATAGAATAGCATTCCTCCAGATAATGAAAATGTAACATAAAGATATGCTGACTAAAAAAAAAATCAAAACTATCACTTACTGATCCCAAAACAAGCTGCTTGCCACTGTGGTATGATATAAGATATGAAAGAGTAAAAAATTCAAAATTAGGGAAGCTCAGTAATGAGCTCATAAAATGTAAGATATTTTAGAAATAAGAGGGAAAACTCATTTCAGAAATGAAGAATAAAGTAGAAGAAATACAAGAATGAATAACACAATAGATAATGACATTAGTTGAAAAGGAGGAAACATTTTAATAATTCAAAAAAAAACATGATGAAAAATACATAATAAATTCAAAAGAACAGACAGGCAAAGAAAATCCAACATATGGATAATAGGAGTCCTTGAAGGAAAATGGGGAAAATCATGAGAACAGAATCAATACTAAAAATTGTAATTCAATGAAGATTTCCTGAAATAATTCTTAAAGATTTAAAATGGTATAATGAATGTGTATACCATGTACTTAAGAATATGAACACAAAATGACTATCATGAGGACATATTCTTATAAAATTAGAGGACCTTTTTAGAAAATAAAAAAAGAAACAATCAATTGGGCATCTAAGCAAATGCAGCAAATGATATGTAAGGAAAAGAAACTTAGATTATCATCAGGATGTGAATAGCAATGCTATTGACAGACACCAGAGGAAAATGAAGTAACATATTTAAGATTCCCAAGGAATGAAAATTGAGTGAACTATATTGTATTCCACTTACCTGACTTTAAACTAGGAAGGCCAGCATGCCAGAATTCAAGGAACAGCATTCCACAGGCTTTCTGCAGTTCCACTGGAGAACAAGCTTCTGACGACTGACATGGCCAAACGTGCTGACATAAGGCCTGGTGTGAGCATTAAATACGGGGTCACAGTAGGACTAGGAACTAAGCAGAAAGCATGGTTCGAATGGCATAAGGATAGTGCAGTTTCACCAAAGTGGTAGTGAGGAGACTGGGAGAGGCAAATGAAAATAAAAACTAATTTTTCCCATGACGAATTAGGAGGCTGTTATGTGGGTGATGTTAGACAAAGCAAATGAATAATTGTGGGATATTATGATGCTGTCCCTGAGAACCAGGCTTCTGTGGGGGGGAGAAGGAAGAGGCAGCTGTAAAGTAGAAGAAATAAAATCCCATGTGGCTGTATCAGAATTGGGAACCTGACATGAATTCATGGGGTAGTTGCTTTTATAAGCATTCCTGGCTCTGTCCACTGAAAGGCCCCTGAAGCCTGGAGAAGTGGCCTGGAAATACCATTTCCCACTAAGAAACATGGGACTGATGGTGAAATGGTCGATTCCAGCTCTGGAGCAGGAAATGCACGAGAGAAGCCAGAGCGTTTACCAAGGGAGTGAGGCAGCTCTCTACGACACGCGCTGCCACAGAGGCCCCAGGAGCCAGCTGGAGGAGGTGACCATGGCCAAAGGGCATTGTAAGTGTCAATAAGAATAATCATTGTAATTGACAGAAATCCATCAAATATGTTTCAATGAATTCTGAATGATAACAATAGGAATTGGCTACTTTTAGAAGATAATAAGGAACTAATTTATTATCTTGAAAAATGGTAAATAAAGAGAAAGAGGCGATCATTAATCCTGGCTTCTCTATGTGGAGCAGCTGTAGAGGTGAGGAGGTATCTTATAAAAAGTATTCCAGCTAACAAATGAAAAAGAAATGAAACAGATGACAGCTTTGCAATCCCTTTGAATGAATGGATCCAGGCATTAAGCATCAACAGCCGCTAATCCCACACAAATAGGGGTGACCAGACATTTCTTGCCGATGCCTGCTCAGCCCTCCGGAGGCAGGTGCCGCTTCCCAGGAATCACGGGGGCCTGAGGCCAGAGCCAGGCTGCCCGGGAGGGCGAGCTGCCCATCCAGGGGCGGGAAACCCTGCACGCCCGCGGCCCAGGTCTGCAGCAGGTAAATCCCAAGGAAAAGAAATGGACTGGGGGGAGGGACAAAAGGATTGAAAGAGTCTTGAGAAACATATTAAGCAAAAAAAAAAGAGCAAAACTAAATGATAATGTCTGCGGGTGTATACCTGGGTGAGAAAACGCTGAAGAAACACAGGAATTGGTAGCTTCTGTGGGGTGGGCACATGGGGGTTGCCCAGAAAGTGCTGTGATTCTCTACCTGGATGTGGTTATAGGATCACTTTGTGTGGATTTCCAAATCTCTGTTTTGTTTTAAAATAAGAAGGGCTAAAGTAAAATAAAATGTAAAAGATTCATGTAAAGAACAATTATTTCAGAAAATAATCCTTTCCAACAAGTTATTTGGAAAGACTGGCTAATGAAGGACGCACCCGGTTCTCATGCTCCTTGTCTGCGTTTGGCTAAGAGCAGGGAAGCCACATTCTTTAGAGACACCTGTCAACCGGAGGTGCCCCCATGGGCAGGGTCACGGCACCCCACCTGCGCCGCCTTCCGCAGACTCGCCTGGCTTTCCAGACAGCGGGCTTCCCTCTCAGGCTGCGAGCTGCTCTCAGCCCTGGGCTGGGGCCTGGGCTGGGGGTGGCTGTGGGACTCCCCGTTTGCAGAGCTGGGCCAGAGGCGGCACCCCTGACCCCTGGGCCGGAATCCCTAAGTGAGCACCGACCTGGCTGTGGGTTCCCTCCGTGGGCCAGCGGCCGAGCTTCCCTTCAGGCTCCAGGCAGGGGCCTCCCAGAGCTGCCCTCGCCACCACCTCCCAGTCCAGGGTCTCGGCGCAGGCAGGGAAGGGACAGGCTGGGCTCACACGCAGCTCACCGGGCTGTTAGCATCCACAGCTGCCGACACCTGCCCTGGGAGCTGGGTGACCCCCAGGCTCCCTTCTTCCTACCCCCCTGCTGCAGGGGGCTTCCTTTCAGCACAGGCCTCGGCACGCAGGCCCCAGACCCCTCCCAGTGGGCACTTCCTGAGTGGGTGTCATACCTGGCTCAGGGGCCGAGTCCCAAAGTCGGCAGGGTCCCCACATACAGCCTGGGGGAGCTGTGATTTGGGGGACGGGATATTCAAAATGGTTGTTGCTGGACACCTGAGACCCTAGAGATGAGCTGAGCTGGGCCTCCAAGCTGGACTGCAGCCCTCCACTTGAGCCGCCCTCCCATGACCCACACCCCCTGGCCACCCCCGGAGGTGATGTGGCTGCAAAGCCACCTGGCCAGGTTCTAGTCCCCTTCGCCACAGGTGCCTGTGGGTGAGCGGGGCCCAGCAGGGAGGAGCCTCCATGCCTACAGGGGCACAGGGCCAACCAGGGGACACTGCTGGGACCCATTTGGGACCTGGCATGGCTGAGCTGCTTCCTTCAACAATCACCCCTTCTCCAGCCCCAGATCCCAGCTTGGGTCCATCACTCACGGTCTGTCCTGCGAAACCTCCCCCAGCATGTTCTCCATTTCCCGCTACGAGATTGGCCGGGGACTCCCCACCTGGCCAAGTCCGGAGGGGCTCCTCCAGAGGCCCCTGAAAGGCAGGACTCCTGGATTATTTCCCACCCCCTTTGCTCAGACCCCTACTCAGCATCTCCCACTTCCCCCAGGACTGCAGGGGCCCTGCTCTGAGCACTGCAGGCAGCCTGTCCCCCGGGGTCACCCTGTGTCCCCCACGCCCACCCACTCATGGCCTCTCCTGCCCTGCACACCTGCAGCTCCCCCACACCCCACCCCACCGCAGTGGCCCTGGGGTCCTGTACCACCCCCTGCCTGGGTTCTCCTGGAGACAGCAGTAGGTCCCTAGGTAAGTGCACTGCGCTCTCCCAAGGAGGCCCCCACCCTACACCCAGGAGCCCATTTCCAGCCCTGGACAGGCCCTGGCCCGGAGGGCTGACTCTGCACCCACTTCAGAGTTCCCGGTGCAGACCCCCAAGTGGGGGTCCAGACCCCCCAGGGATGGAAGTTCCAAGTGAGGGCCTGAGGCTCCCAGCTGAGAGCACGTGGGCCCCAGGTGAAGGCGGAGGCTCCCTCCGGGCAGGCCCCCACCCCCGGGGCAGGCCGAGAGGAAACAGGGAAAGCCTCTTGTGAAGCCCCACCCGGGAAGTCTGATCCAAGGAGGGGGGGCCCAGGCAGGGTGGGGCCCCGCATCGGAGAAAGGGAAGCAGTGATGGGCAGGGTGCCCGCTGGGACCAGGCCGCGGCTAAGCCAAACCTTGCTCAGTGTGCTCTCTGGGATCACCATTGGGTTTATAACCTGTTCCCACATCCTCCCTACCAAAGTGTGCCGGGCCCTGGGGTCTAAGCCGCTCACAAAACTGCCTGGACCACGCCCCTGATTCCCTTGGGCTGCACGCGAGGGGCCTAGAAACCAGGTGGCGGGTGGGGGAGGAACCGAGGGGGCCGCCCCATCCTGGGTGCACTCCAGCTGCCCAGCGCCTCCAGGCCCCCGGGCGCGTCTTTTCTGCCGCCGCCTTTCTGCGGACGGTGAGTAAGGGTCCACGAGGCCCGGCTCTCCCTGGAGCGCTCTCCTCACACCCAAAGGCCCCCTGCGCCCAGCGAGGTTGGCGTCCTCGGTCTCCCCTGCGCCCCGGAGTCCTCTCGGGGCTGGAGACTGGAGACTGGAGACCCCCAGCGCTCGGCGGCTGCAGGGTCGTGGGTTCCAAGGGCAACAGCGACACCGCTCGACCCGCGCGGAGAAGGCGCCACCCCGGGCAGGTGCGCGGGGCGGGGGCCGCGCGGGGCGATGGCGCGCGGAGACGCGGGACGCGGGAGAAGTGCGGGCGGCGCGGGGCGCAGGACTGGGGTGAACACGGAGGGGTGCGCGCTCAGGGGCGGGCGCGCGGGGCGCGGGGCGCATGGCGGGGACGCAGGGCTCCTCCCGCGCGCCAGGGACGTCTGCGGGTCCTCACATCCTAGCGAACGTGACAGGGGCACACGGAGAAGGGCGGTCTCCACGCTGTACCCCCGGCGGTCAATGTAGCGGGGACCCACCTCCTTTCAGGGGTAAAAGACCCTCGAGTCTCCACTCCCACCGCCTTCTCTGTGGTCTTGGGAAACGAGCCCGGAGATGCCACTTTCCCAGGCTCGCGGTGGGGACGACACCCTCCCAGCCCCGCCCGCCACCCTCCTCTGAGCCGACCGGGGAGGGCTCCGCGGGTGCCGCCGCTGCTCTGGGCGCTTACAAAGCAGCGCCCTGTGGGAGGGTCCGGGGGCACTTCTCGCCCAGGGACCTTCTGCGACTGCAGGGCCCCTCCCCTGGTGAGGCGAGGGGCAGGGAGTTTAGACATCCCCTTTGGAAGCTTCCCTGGGGGGAGGGAAAAGAGGGATCCTGGTGCCCCAAAGCCAAGACCCGAGATCCTGCCTCCTGTCCCCTCTGAGCCTGTGACCCCATGGGGTGAGGTGGGTTCGGGGCGGCTGTGAGTCCACATGTGAGCCCACATGGCTCCAGGGAGCTGGGAACCGTGCATTTCCCCGTCGGCCTTGGCTCCCTGCTGGGGCCTTCCCTGGTGTGTGAGACCTGGACTTCACTCAGCAACCGAGTGCCCTGTGCCCTGGCTGGAGTCCACTTCTCTGTCGCTGGGCTGTGCCCTGTCCAGCAGGCAACTGTCACCCATCCTTGGACCAGTGGTCCTGAGGGTCCTGGCCCGCAATCCCACCCAGGATTTCCTCCCAATAGGAGGCGCTCACCTGGGTCACCCACTGAAGGAGCGGAGGCACAGAGTGGCCTGCTCACCCGTGCCCGCGGGCAGCAACGCTGGGCGCGCCCCCACCTGGCCCCGAGAAGGCAAAGTGCCTGACCCCTGGGGTGGACTTCCAGCCCGGGAGCCCCCAACAGACGTGTGCCTTCTGCCCACCCCTGTGCCTTCTGCCCACCCCGGGGACCTGGGCGCCGAGACCCTTAGGCAGGGGCCCTGGTTTGTAAACTCCAGAAGTGAGACAACGGCGTCTTCCCAGCCAGCCAAAGCTGGCCCAACACGCCCTTACTCAGAGCCCCTGACAGCACCAGTGCTGGGCCAGCCTCCACTGCCCTCTTGGAAGGGCCACCAGCCCCCAGTGGCTGCCCACTCGCCCTGCCCCCAGCCCTTAGTGCAGATGTTCACATGGACTGGCCTGGAGCTGCCTCAAGGGTGGTGACTGCCCCACCCTGCAGCTGCAGGGCCAGGACAGAGGTGCTGGGTAGTCGTGGCCCCACATCCCCCAGAGGTTGCAGGAGTGCCCCAAGACGCCAGCCCGCAGAGTGCAATTCTCCAGGAAAGGGAAGAAGCCTCTTCCATCAGCTGCAACCAGAGGCTGTCCAGGCACCAGACAGTGGGGACACTGAGGTCACCGCCTCCTCCCAGGGAGCCACCCCTCCCCTGTCCAGCACAATCCCCGCTGGAACTAATGCAGCACCCAGAGGCTGCTGTTTGCACCCAGTTTAGGTGGGGCCCACTCACCAGCTCACCTGACCTTCACTCGCTCACTCATTCATTCATCCATTCATTCATTCCCAAATATTTATGTAACCTGCTCTGTAATAGGAATTGGGCCAAGCTCTGTGGGAGAACAAGCCTGAATAAGGCAGGAAAAAAGGAGCCACTGACTTTAAGTATCTTCTATCTGGGAGGTCTTTTTCCCCTGCCCAGGGGCCACAGAGAGGCAGCATGGGGAAGTGGCTCTTGAGCCACGCTCTGCTGTCAGGTGGCAACTCAGGAAGCCCTCCCTGCCACCACGCAGTCCACGGGCTGCTGAGGCCCTCCCTCAAGCCAGGCAACAGCCTTTCTGCTCCAAGAGGTCACAGATTGAATGAGTGACACCAGAAGGGTTCAGAAAACACTGGCGTACATTATGGGTTGAGAAAGTGTTGAGAACAGCTCCTCCATATAACATAACAATGCTTTAGGAAATGACTCTATAAGCTATGCCAGGCCAGATCATCCTACAGCATGGCAGAATCTGTCAACAGCCTCTCTACTATTTGGTAGAAAGTGCAGAGGGGCTTATGAGTATCCTGATAAAAATCCTCTTTTGTCTCTATGGTGACAGAGGAGCTAAAATGTGACATGAGCCCACCAAGTACAGACAAGTATCTCAGCCAGTGTGGGGCTTTATAGCCACTTTCCTTGTAGAAATAAAACCCAGGAACTGCAATTCAAAATGAAATGGCATTTCATGATCTGAGTCATAAAAACAGGAAAGTCATCAGATCTTAGATTCTTAATCTGAAGGGGTCTCAAAGGTCATCTCAGTCCATCCTGTTTCCAGTCCCAGCAACAGAGTTATACAATGTAGCTCAGTGTAATAGAATGCAGCCTAATGCCATGGAAAGTAATACAATGTAGTAGGATGCAACCCAACATAATACAGCGCAGTGTATTACAGTGTAATATGATGTGTAATACAATGTAACCCAAAATAATACAATGTGGTGACATGTGAACTCACCTTAAAATAATGTAATCAAATAAGAAGGGTGCACGGTAGTTCAGTGGTTAGAATGCCCGCCTTTCATGCGGGAGACCCGGGTTCAATTCTCGGACCATGCACCCAAAAGAAAAAATATCAAATAAGAAGACAGGCCACCTTGCCAAAGCCCCAGCCAGGTACCCCCTGCAGCCTGCTGGCACCACTGCCATGAGCACTGGTGCCCCCAGCATTAGACCTGGGAGCAGCCCCTGCCACACCCCAGCACCCGTCCTTGGGCAGGGGTGTATCTGAGTGCCCACCTGCACCCTGGCCACTGCCCAAGACCTGTGGCCTGTGAAGAAAGACCTGAGAGTTGTGTCTACAGAGCCAGGAAGCTGCTGGCCCTGGAGCAGCATCCCAGACTGTCACTTGGGATCACTGAAGAACTTCCTGTGAGTGAAGGCAACCCACTCTGCCTCCTGGAAATCTTTCCACAGGGCTCCAGAAAGGAGCTGGGGAAGGTGGGGATCTGACATCTGTTTGTTTCAGGCCAGGCTTCGGCTGGGATTTGAACATTGGCTGGGGTAAGAGATGCCAGAGATCTCCCCATTTTCATTTCTCCCCAGCTCCAGGCCAGAATTCTGGGCTCCACCATGGACAGAGCTCCCCAGAGACCCTGAGGCAAGCACTGCAACACTGATGGACTTACAGACGACTCTACAATAACAGAGACTTCAGTACACCACTGTCATAGCTGAAACATCTGGATCAATAAGGAAACAGAGACCTGGGATAACAGGAAAGTGAACCAGACCTCATAGACATACACAGAGCACTGCACCTGAAAACAGCAGGGTTTACATTCTTCTTAAATGCTCACGGGTCATTCTCCAGGGTACAGCACACTGTGGGTCACAGAACAAGTCTCAATAAATTTAAAACATTGAAATTATACAGAACCCTCTCTCTGACCATAATGGAATGAAGCTGGAAATCAATAACAGATGGAGAACCAGAACATTCACACGTATATGGAGGCTAAACAGCACACTCACAAACAATAGGTGAGTATGATGGTCAGGTACATGTGTCAGCTTGGCCAGGTGGGGGTGCCCAGTCATCCAGTAGGGCAAGCACTGGTCTGTCTGTTGCTGTAAGGATATTTCAAGGATTTAAATCATGATTATGCTGGCTGCATCCCTAGCTGTTTGCATTTGTAATCAGCCAAGGGGAGTGTCTTCTGCAATGAGTGACACTTAATCTAATTACCAGAAGGCGTTTAAGGAGGATTCAGAAGAGACAGGCTCTCCTCCTGCTTCAGCCGACGAGCCTCTCCTGTGGAGTTCATCCAGACCCTCCATCAGAGTCATCAGCTTCACAGCCTGCCCTATGGATTTTAGACTCTTCCATTCCCATGGATGTCCAGCCAGGCTCTCCTGAGAGTTCATCGAGGACCTTCACTGGAGTTGCCAGCTTGTGGCCTGCCCTTCAGACCTTGGACTGTACATTCCCATGGTCACATGAGACACTTTTGTAAGTTTTATATCTATGGATATCTCCTGCTGATTCTCTGCAGAACCACTGCTAATACAGGCTCCCAAAATGGGTTGAAGGGCATCCCCCCAAAATGTGTGACTCCTGGGCACCTCAGAACAGGGCCTTATTCAGAAAGATCTTTACAGCTGTAAGGAGTTAACGATTGCAATGCAATGGTCCTGGATTTATGCCAGGCCCCAGATCCAGCCTCCAGGGCTCTGGTAAGAGGATACAGAGGCCCAGAAGGTAGAGGCCAAGATTGAAGTGATGTGGCTACAAGCCAAGGAGTGCCAGGCCTTGCTGGGGTTCCCCAGGAGCTGGGAGGGAGACCTGGGGCATGCCGTTTCCAGAGCCCCCGGGAGAAACCCCTCCCCCATGGCACTCCAATTGCAGACTTCTGGCCTCCAGAACTGTGAAGGAATAACATTCTATACTTTAAACCACCCAGTTTGTGGTAATTTGTTATGGCAATCCTAGGAAACTAAGACAGCTCCTTCCCATGACCCTTTGAAGGATCTCCCATCCCCAGAGCAAACCCCAAGGCCACCAGCCCCCCACAATCCCACCCAGCCCTGCCCCATCAGACCTCCCCTATGCCATTTTCTTTCCTCTGCACACCTTCCCATCCATACCCCACTCCTGGTACCAAAATCTGTTCTTGTTTGCTAGCTGCCAGAATGCAATATTCCAGCAATAGAATGGCTTTTTAAAAGAGGAATTTAATAAGTTGCTAGTTTAAGTTCTAAGGCCAAGAAAATCTTCCAATTAAAGCAAGTCTATAGAAATGTCCAATCAAAGGCATCCAGGGAAAGATACCTTGGATCAAGAAGGCCAGTGAAGTTCAGGGTTTCTCTCTCAAGCGAGAAGGCACATGGTGAACACAGTCAGAGCTTCTCCCTCAGCTGGAAGGGCACATGGCGAACACAGTGCCATCTGCTAGCTTTCTCTCCTGGCTTCCCTTCAGAAAGCTCCCTGGGATACATTTTCCTTCTTCATTTCCAAAGGTCCCTGGTTGATGGACTCTGCTTCTCATGGCTATGTCATTCTGCTCTCTCAGAATCTTCAGCTTTCTCCAAAATGTTTCCTCTTTTATAGGATTCCCATAAACCAACCAAGACCCACCCAAATGGGTGGAGTCACGCCTCTACCTAATCCAGTTTAACAACCACTCTTGATTAAATCACATCTCCAGGGAGCTGATCTAATTACAGTTTTAAACATACAATACTGAATAGGGATTAGAAGAAACAGCTGTCTTTACAAAATGGGATTGAAACATGGCTTTTCTAGGGTACATACATCCTTTCAAACTGGCACATAAGGTCTGAGCCAGCCTTGCCTCCCCTCAGTCCACTCAGCCAGCTGCCCAGGCCTCAGGTGCTGCAGAGCTCCGCCACCCATAGGCGTGCCTCCCGCCCCTCCCACTGCCACGCTGGAAGACGAGCCCTTAGAGCAAAGGTCCGCGGATGGGATGGCGGCTCCCCACCTGCCCTGCAGTGCTTCGTTTTTAATAAGCACAAGAGCCCAGCTTCTTTCTTAAGGTGAAAGCTGTCTCTGGCCGACACACCTGACTTCAGGTGTGCAGTTCAAAGCTCAATGACAGGTGTCCACAAAGCCAACAGAAGACAGAACCCCTTTCTGAAGTATAGAGCCAGTCTGAGCTGTGCTGCTGCCATCAGAGGACCCTGTGACTGAGAGTGCCATATAGTCAATTCAGTTTTCTTCTTTTCTACCCATAAGTAAATAAAGTCAAACCTTAAAATGAAAATAAATTTTCCAACAGAGAGGGGAGTTGAATGATCTATAAATTAGGGACATGATTTATAGTTCACTGGCACAAACGATAAATCAGCCTAATAACTTTTAAATAGATACTAAAACACGCAAAATGGCCTGGCTTCCACATCAGTCTCAAATTTCATAAATCAAAGAGGTGAGATATGAATCAGGATGTGACTGCTCTTGTCAACCCTTTGAATCATAAATTACATTCCCATACACAGTTTCTCAGGCCACGAGTTGCTGCAGGAGACAGATTGAGTCTTCCTGGTGTGTGAACCACCCAGCAGGTAGGATTCTGTCAGTTCCAGTAACAGAAGCCAAGCACAGCTACCCCGAGCCAAAATGAAAACCAAAGGCAGAGGGGACCTGGGATATTTAAACCCATCGAGAAACAAAAAGCATCCCCCTGCCCCTGCTGGGATTTCTTTAAACCATCCCATTAAGAGAGTTAATTTACAAGAGAGAAAAGCACACACTTGCACATACATCAATTCAGTCTGGAATTGGGAAGTTTAAATTAGGCTCTATGAAAACACAGAGTAACTTCTGTCCTAAACGGCTGGCAGGGCCCTCTTCTTTCCTCTAGGAAAGCAGTGGGATGCTTGAAGGATTGTCTGGAGCCCCAAGGTGACTAGAAGGAGAACACGAGGCCCCCCCGGAGCCTCTTTCTTGCTGCGTGCTGTGGAAGAGCAGCTTACCAGCCAGGCTTTCCTTGCCTCTTGCTTCCTGCTAGAATTTTTGTTTCTCAAGCTTTCACATGATTCATCGCAAAATTAGTTTTTATGTATAGGAGTCAGAGTCCATTTTTTCCACATTGATACCAATTAATGTAGCATCACATATTGAAACAATCATAATTTATACATCCCTGTGCCGATATCAAACTGTCTTGGTTACCTTTAGTGTCATAGTAAGTCTCGGGACCTGATCACGTGGCCCTCGCGCTCCGCCGTCTGGGAGGGGAGGGCGTCCTCTTTCCCCGTTAGTCTCATAGGCTGAGGGTCCTGCTGCTGACAGCTAATCAGAGGCTGAGCTGGCTCTAGGCTTACCCGAAGTTAGGGCACATCTCCCCAGACCCATGGTGGACCCGTCCTGGGGAACGGCCCTCCGAGGCTGCAGACTGAAAGACCGAGACACGGCAGGCCCCTCCTCACCCATCACGGCTCAGAGATGCTGAGCGCAGCACCCGGGGGCCCCCACCTGACTGGTGTCGTTAGGAGAAAACCAGCAGGGCAGGGAGTGACCCAGCCCCTCCCCAGCAGGGCTTCGCCTCTCCCCAGGGTGGGGCCGAGAGTTTTCTCTGCCTCTCTGCCCAGCCCGTCAGCACCCTGAAGGACAAATACCCCACACCCCTTCCCTTTTCCCATGTCCTGCCAGCCCTTCCTAAGCACCCCAACATCTGCTGCTTCTCCTTCCACCAGGACAGCCCCTGGGCTGGGATTCTCAGCCAGGAAAAGCTGGTGTTCTAGTTTGCTAGTTGCCGGAATGCAACACACCAGAGACAGATTGGCTTTTAATAAAAGGGCATTTATTTTGTTAGTTCTTCAGAGGAAAAGCAGCTAACTTTCCACTGAGGTCCTTTCTTACGTGGGAAGGCTCAGGGTGATCTCTGCTGGCCTTCTCTCCAGACCTCTGGGTTCCAACAACTTTCCCCAGGGTAATTCCTTTCTGCATCTCCAAAGGCCTGGGCTGAGCTGCGAGTGCTGAGATGAGGAATGCTGAGCTGCTTGGGCTGTGCTACATTGCGCTCTCTCATTTAAGCACCAGCCAATAAATTCAAACATCATTCACTGCAGAAGGCATGCCTACTAGCCAACTGCAGATGTAAATCAGCAACAGATGAGGTTCACGTACCATTGGCTCATGTCCACAGCAACAGAACTAGGTGCCTTCACCTGGACAAGGTGACACCTGACTCTAACTACCACAGCTGGTGATTTTCAGCTCACCTGAAAGGGCTGTGGTCCTTCAGGGTTTGCTATGGTCAGTGGGACCTGTACAGCCTTGAACCCATGCTTGATTTCTCCCCACACCTGAGGCGGCATCCTTCTGGAACTTTCCCCTAGCGCTGTCCATGTAGAAGGTGTCCCCTCCGGCCTGTGGGAAGGTGAACTGAGCTGTGGGTCCCCTGGGGCTTCTGCCTGCGGCTCCTCACCGTCCCCCTGGCCTGGGGCAGTTTCCCCACATGTGGGGCAGCAGACGCGCCCTCCTCCCACGCATCATCCATCCCCTCAACCCAGAGACCCTCTCGGCTCTGCATTCTCCTTCCTCCAGCTGCAGAATGGACACTGTCCAGGCAGCAGCCACCTGAAGGGCTTGTTTCAATTTTTCCCCCTTTCAAAGGTTACTTCCACATGCTGCGTGTGCTCAATGCCTGAAAACTCTCAGTTTACTAATGTGTTTTGACCTGTTTCTTAACTATGAAGGCAGAAAATGTAAATTGAGTTCTTGTTATTTCATAATGGAAGGAAGTGGACATTCTTTTCAATGACTGCCCACTATCCGATGTCATAAATCTACAGACCTTTTCTTCCCATATAAGAAATGTCATAGTGTGGATAATTAGTTTTACTTCTTTATATTTTGTTAATACGAACAATGCTGCAGTGAGTTTTTCTGCACCGTGTCTCTGCGTGGGAGCAATCCCTTCCCAGAAGTGGAATGGCTGGGTTAGCAGGCACAGGCTTTCCACATTTTTTATTCAAGTTGCATGTTGCTTTTACCAAAGACACGGGTCTCAAACAAAGTATTTTTAAATGCTGGATATTTTTATCCATCCAATAGTGAAAGGGGGTTCTCTTTGTTTGAATTGCACCCTCCCACTTTGCTCACATTTGTTTGGGTTTGCTTTTACTCTTCATTGTTCCAGTGACTTCCTGTGCACTTCCGAAGAGCTCTCAGTTTTCTTTCACTTGACTCAGGAGTTTTCAACATCACCCGTGAGCACCGCTCAGCTCCACAGCAGACACTGGTCATTGGAAGACTCAGCACCCGTTTGAGGCCCCCTTCTCCTGGCCCACACCCTCAGGAGAAGGTGGGGAAACTGGCAATGCTGCCAGCGGCCCTTGCTCTGTGCTGGTCGTGGACTCAGCTCTGACCAATGGTAAAGAAGTAGAAGTCTGGGGATGAATTCTTGGAAACTTTATGACTTTCTGATTTAAAAAAAAACAACCAGAAGTTGCTAGGACCAGGCTGACCTCATCTTCGTCTAGGGCAAGGACGAGCTGCAGGAATGAGCTGCAGGGACGAGCTGCAGGGACGAGCTGCAGGGACGAGCTGCAAGGACAAGCTGCAGGAATGAGCTGCAGGGACGAGCTGCA
>PVIY010040105.1:0-22615 GCA_004026745.1 Myrmecophaga tridactyla
CCCCGTGTGGAGGGGCCCCAGGGTGGAGGGACGCTCGGCGCTGAGCTGGGCACTGCGGCTTCCACAGCGTCAGGAAGGACTGCAAATCATTTCCGTCTCTGTTTCACGTAAATACTCCTTCAGTCTATTAAGAACAGCTTCAAAAATGCGTCCTATTGAAACTGAAAAATATTTTTAAAAGTCACAAAATCGCCAGGAATCCACGGTTGATTTGGGGTTCACCTGAAGACCAGCGCTAGGTGGGCGGACTGCCAGCGACGCGTGTGTCTGTGAGATGCGCGCATTTCTCCATATTCTGAGCCTTCAGTCAACCCTGGGCTGTGTCCAGCCAGGATGCAATGCCTACTCTGAAAGCGCCTTCCGTTTTTACATGAGTACAGCCTCGGCCTGCCATAAATTTACATCTGCTAGAGAAGTTACACGCACAAATAACGCCAAATGCAAAATGCCCAAAGTCCAAAAAGACGAGAATTAGAATCCACTTCTGAGGGAGAAGGATCAGAGCCCACCCTACCAAGCGAGGTGTGGACTGGGCATGGGGAAAGGAGAGGACTTGTGAGGAAGTGGGGACGAGGGTATTCCAAGGGGAGGAAAGAGCAGAGGAGCCAGGAAGAGATGGGGTGCTTCTAGGAATTGGCAAGTTATCTGTTATGGAGGGGGCAGAAAGGACAAGACCCTCCCAAATGAAAAGCATTTTAGTCTGACTCGTACAAATTTTCTCCTGAGCCTGGCCTACGAAAACAATTGTGTACAAAATGAAAAATTTAAAGTATATAATATATTAATATAGAATCATGGTCACATGTGTATATGTATTTAACCCTAGCAGTCTATAATTACATATAGCTACAATTGATTTATACATTGATTATTGCAGTTCTTTTTCTTTTTTTCTGTAAAGAGACAAAAAGAAGTAATGCATTTTCTTACATCGTTTAGCAAAACAATAAAACAAAAATCAGTCCAAATCCTCCTACCCAAAATATTTGCCATTCACATTTTACTTACACCCTTTCAGTTTTATCATTTACTGTATATATATGTATGTATAATTTTACGTAAAAATATATTAGAAACATTTTTCCTGTCATTAAACAGTCTCTACACATATTTGTTCCCATATGTTATTACATTACTTAAAAGTGCCATGATTTAAGTAACTAACTCCCAATTATTAGTCATGGGGGGAGTTCTATGGATTTTCCACTATTGAAAAAATAGTTGCAATATACAGCTTTACAGTTAAATCTCTGCACATGTGTCTGTGTGTGTGTGAGTGTAGTCAAATTCTATTCCAGAAAAGTTGTACCTTCTTAGCCTCCCACCTGCAGTAAAGCTGTTTTACTTCTCAAAGAAAATGATACAATCTCTCAGGAAGATGGGATAGCCAGAAACACGGTAAGAACTTGACCTCTGGGCAGAGAGACACTAAATCTCTTAGACCTGTGCGCAGGGAGTCCTCCAGCTAATATATCAGTCATGCAGGGAGGCCCTCCTTTCCCCATGAGGAAGCATCAGTTGCTCTTCTCTACATCAGGGATTCGTCTCCATTACCAGCTCAGCCTTGAAAACACTCCTATCTGCTCCTAACATAAACCGTCTGACATGGTTTGCTGCCATTCCTCATTATGCTGAGACTCATTGCAGAGACACGCGTGCCATCGCAGGCACTAACCAGGCAGCAAGTTCAGCCCGAGCCCAGCCTGCAGCCAGCCGCAGCTGCCCACGCGGCGTGTCCCCAGCTCGGCGTGTGCCAGCGCCTTCTCTGTTAGGGGGTGCTGCAGTGAGGCCGGGGGCTGCCTTGCCACCACTGGGTCCTGGCACCCGGGGTAGACTCATTTTGAAGAGCCTCTGTGCGCATTTGTGCTTGGGCCCCTGGTCCCGGGCTCGGCTCGGAAGGACGGACGTTACTGCAGGTCACGTTGGGAAAGGTAAGCGCGGCGGCCCCGTCCAGCTCACTGGCTTCTGTCTTCACAGCCCCAGGTGTTTAATGGGGGTCTCCTCTGTCCACATCTGCAGAAAAGGCAGCTGGTGTGTAAAGACCAAGGTGTGGCCGAGACGCCCTGACCCCTGAAGGGGTTCTGTCTCGGTGTCTGAAAGGCCCACCTACTGCACTGGGCTTCTTCTCAAAGCCTTTGTCCCTCTGGGGCCAGGACGAGTGAGCAAAGATCTAAGCTGAATTAAATCAAACAGCATGTAGGAAATGCCAGACATTTCAGAAATACAACCCAACAGAAGTTCTTAAACCAGGTGATAAGGAAGTCAGTTCCATGGTTGGTGGTTGACGGATCCCAACTTCACAGTCTTTCCCTGCTCCAGCTGCCCCCACTGGTCCTTCCAGCGAAGCCCCCCACCAGGTCGGCTCTTGGGTCAGTCCTGTGGCAGGTGTGGCTGACGGGGAGGCGGGGAGTCGCGCCAGGAAGTGCACGCATCGTTGGTCCTACGGCACTGAAAGGAGGCTCTGAGATATTAAACAACTTGTCCAAATTCACTCATATGGTAATTAGCCCAAGTTGGGATCCAAACCCCGTCTCTCTAGGTCCAGAACCATTATCCTCTCCACTTTGCCGTGTCGCCTCTACTAGGGAAACAGTTCTGGTTCATCTCGAGCAGATCCCTTATTCTCCTCAGCCTTAATATCTTTATCATAAGCCCAGGATAATAAGGTCTTCCCGAAATATCTTGCAGATTTCTAAGAGAGCAAGTGAGCAATATCAATGAAAACGCAGTGTAGTGAGGTTACAAAGGACAGGGCTACAGCTTGTGTCCTTGGTGTCTTTCTTTTTTTTTAATCTTTATTATGTATGGTCAACGTTAAAAATGTGAAACATATGGAAACCATTGCTTGTAAAGTCATTTATTCACTCCAGCTGCAAAGATGCAACATGCTGCAAGATGTATTGCTGTACATGAGTACAGATTTTCTTCCGGGGCTGTATGATTTGGAGTTTGCTTTCTTTACAAGAGTCATAATAGTGACGTCATACCAAATCTTTCCATTTGTGTCTGGCTTATTTCACTCAGTCTTATGTCCTCTAAGTTCGTCCACGCTGACTTGTGCTTCAGGTTCCCATTTCATCTTGCTGCTGCGTGATACTCCATCACGTGTACATAGGACATTTTGCTTATCCACTTGTCAGTTGATGGGTGCCTGGATTGTTTCCATCTCTCGGCGGGTGTGAATAGTGCTGCTGTGCACATGCTGTGCAGATATCTTTGCTATCTAGTGTGACACTCTGAACACTCTACGTGCGTCGTGAACTTAAAATGCATGCTGCAGGTTTCAATGTATTTATTATTCAGAAACTATCCCCTCCCTCAAGGGAAGCTTAAGAGGCGTTCCTTGAAGAGGTGATTTGAGAATGGAAGTAGAGAGATTTCGGGCAGGGCTTGCCTTGGGCCTTGGGGGGCAGATGGACAAAGAGGTTGGGATGGTGGACAAGAAGAGAGGACATTCCAGAAAGGAGGAAGGGCCTGAGCAAAGACCTCAAGTGGGAACGTGAAATATCCTGGACTTTCTATAGCCCCAAATGGCAGGAGGCACATACACCAGAGAGCTGGGGAGAGATCCTCACTAAAAGCAAATATCCTTGCTTTATCAAACTTGGTACTTTCAAAATACTAAAAAAAAAGGACTCAAATAATTCCTTCTCTCAAAAGAAGACTCTCTAGGGAGATGTCCAGTATGGATTAAGTGTTCTAAACCCCATAATCATCTTGATTCCAGCCCTTATGCTGTAGTTTCCTTGATTGGCTTTTCCCCCCCTATGTCCCACATTAGCCTGCAATTTCTAGCTTAAATGTCTTTGTATCGCCGGATTTAGTTCTTGGTACATAGAATACACCCAATATTTTTAAATGAATGAAGTGCCCAAGTAAAGCAGAGATTTGAAGTGAGTTGCATTTAGCTCAAAACATTATAACCTTCCTTAAAATGACTGAGAATAAGCCATAAGTATTGGGTATATAAAACACATGAGCTAGGCAAGAAATGGTCAAACAGCAGAGCCTAAGGTGGCTGTGGCCACTGGACATTTTGATCATACATCATAGAAAGTACAGTGACATGGTCAATGACTTCTGTGCAGATAAGGAGAATTACTTCAAGTAAATCCAATCTGAAATTTGTTCTTTTCTAGGCAAAAAGCCGGGGAGACCTATATAATTCTCACCATTATTTCAGCCCAAAGAAAAAATACACAGAATAAGGCAAGCAGAGACAGAGAGAGAAACAGACAGAAAATGTTGTCTAGGTAAAAGGCAACAGAAACATTGGCTGTTTTAGCATTAAATTATCCATTTAGTAGCCAACTCAGAACAAAAGAAGCTACAAGCTAGAAACTTGGAAATAACATTGGTGAATACTCTGCTCACATGGGAGAAAGACCGTGGATTTTCTAAATTGTACTAAGGAAAAAGATGTTTCAAAGTAGACCAGCTAAGGCCATTGAAGACAAGACAGCTTCAGGACCCTCAGATCAATTTCCTAGAGGATAACTGGAGCTAATATTAGAACCACATGAGAATGTACACAAACACCCACAAACCTTGGCTTCCTACATCCATACCATTCATTTTGTGTTATGAGTTCAGCAATTCTCATCAAGTCCTTCTGTGAACTTTATCAAGTCCTGGGTTAAAATACTGTGTTTTGGGATTGCTAAAGATTGGTTTCTTACTCTTGAAAACTTGTTCCATGAACCATCTGTCGCTTTGCTTTGAGATATCCTTGAAAACACAGAAAATCCCAAACCTACCCAACATTAGTCCTTAAGCAAACTGTTCAATGATTTGGAAATACGTGGGAGAAATAACTCTGAGATGAAATGCGTGTGGGCAGGATAGAGAACCTTCTGTTAGCAGTTCATCCTGAGGTTTCCGCAGCGCGGAGAAGCTCACAGAGGCACAGAGCAGAAGGTTTCTGCCACTTCCAGTGCAGGCCCCAGATCAGAGATCTCGGGCGAGGCCACAGGCCAGACGCCACTCCTGCAGGGAGCTGCTTTCTGTGGAAGCCAGAAATATTAGCCCCAGAACTGATAGCAGCACTTCTTCTTCCATCCCAAAGGAGGCTGCAGGAATCACCCCCAGGGCTCAGCATGCAGGGTCCTGCGTGGTAGTGTAGGTGGAGACCAGGTGTTCACTCATGCCCTTTACTCACTCATTCCACAGTTAATTTCATCTGAATGAATGGTCTAAATTCAGCTATATAGAGAGAGACATTGATGAGCAAGAGAGATTTGGTCTCTGCCATTTGAACAGACAGCTCAGCAGTGAGAATAATCATTACATGTGAATAAAAATATAGAGTGACCAGTGCTTTGTTAGGGGGAAACTAACAAATATTGTGCAACATGTAACAGGAAATTAATGCATTTGGGGGTGGGTTTGGGAAGTGGAAATGAGGATTAAAGAATATGGTTTTTACACTCATACCTATGCAATAAAAAAGGTGTTGGGTGGGAGAGCATTGCAAGAAAAAGAAGAGAAACCCCAAAGCAGAGGGTGTAATTCCTATGAATCCCTGAGATCCGTGTCATTTAATTATTCTCCAAAGTAGCAGAGTCACCCTCGCAACTGCCACTTGGCCGAAAGCTCTGGGCAATGCCTGGACCTGGACTTACAACCTGACGGATGCATGGACAAGTACCCAAGAGAACACGGAGGAGGCCAAAGGAAGCCCATAAACTCCGCTCAATAAGTCCCCAAATATTTAGCGAGGTTCTGCCACATGCCAGGCACTCTTTAGTCCTGGCATTCAGCAGAGAACAAAAAAAAGTTTCTGGTCCCATGAGTTCACTTTCCAGCATGCAGAGACAGAAATAAACAAATATGGAAGTCAGGGGTGATAAGGGGCAGGAGCAAGATAAAGCAGAGTAAAAGGCAAGAGAGTGATAGAGGCTGAAGTGATAAGCTGACATCCGATAAGCCTGAAGCCTTTCCAGATTAGGTGAAGAGAGCTGGGGATTGGGTCATGACCCCACAACTACATGTTTGAATCTTAGTCCATGGTCTTGTGAACCCATCTGTAAATAGGACCATTTGAAGACATTATTAATTAAGTTGCAGCCAAATTGAACCAGGGTGGGTCTTAATCCAAATGACCGGAGGCCTATAAAGAGAAGAAGTGTAGATACAGATAGAAGAAACCAGAAATCACAAGAATTGGGGGTGGGGGTGGGTGGAGATTGCCGTGTGGCCGAGGAATGCCATCATCAGATGCTACTGACTCCAGGAGAAAGCATGGCCTTGCCAACATCCTGATTTTGGACATCTTCAAAACCATGAGACAATAAATGTTTGTTGTTTAGGCCAACCTATTATCCCACTCTATGGTATCTGTCATAGCAGCTCCAGCAAACTAAGAAAAAGAGTTATCTGGGGGGATGGCTGAGGGGAAAGCATTCCAATCCTAGGGAATGATCCGTGTAAAGGCCCTGAGGCAGCAAGGAGGATATTGTGGCTGGAGTACAGAGTGAGTCAGAGAGTGGTAGAGATGAAGTCAACAAGCAGCCAAGGACCAGATGGCAAGGGTCTTGTGGGCTACATTAAGTGTGATGAGATGGGCAGGCAAGAGCAAGTCCCACCTAAATGGCTGCTGTGTAGCCAGAGAGAGATGGAGAGCAAAGATGGAAGTGGAGAGATCAGTTGAGTACCATGGTGGCCTGTTACCAGGGGTGCTGGGGAAAGATGGTTGGATTCTTACAAATGCAGTCTTAGGATTTGCAGATGGATAGGAAATGAGTTGGGGGAAAGGAAGGAGTCAAGGGTAACACCAAAGTTTTGGGAGCTGCAATTAACTGAGATTGGGAATTATTAAAAAAGTCAGAAAATGTGGACATTTTTAACACTTTCAATACACATGACCAAAATACTCTCTAGACAGTTGGTCTATCCTATTTGGAAACAGCTTTCATCTTAGTGTAAGTTTGGGCTTTAAGGAGTTGAGAATGGCTATGATGTTGAGAATGGCTATGATGTTTGGGCTCTTTATGTGGAGTAGGGCTATGATTCTCCTGTATAAGGATGTAACAGTGAGTCAGGTAGTGAGAATATGTCACAGAATACTCTAGCATATAGTAGACACTCTGTTCATATTTAATGAAGTATTGAGAAAAGAAGGAATGGAGAAAAGAATACCACAGTCTTGCTCATTGAGTCTTTGATAGATCTCTATCTGCCTGGTGATTCTACTCACCTTCTCCAGTCCACTCTCCATTCCATCATCCTTTCTCCCCTCTCTTCAAAGCCACATTCGAGAACTTCCATGCCCAGACCAGGAATCCTTATTTTAAAACGACCATGTCAGATGGCCAATTTCTGCTACTTTGACAAGTTGGCAAGTAGACAAGAGACAAGACTGGAACCTGGAACAACACTAGACCTGTCTGCCGGTGAGTGATGCAAATCAAAATATCAGGCCCAGCAGAATTGCTGAAAGATTGTGCCTACCCTCTGAGAGTGTGAGCTGGCTGTTGTTCTGGTTTTAACCCCATTTGAATCCCAAAATTTGAATCGCATTGGGAGAGCCAGGATCCTAGTTTTAGTTTCCATAAACTAAACATGGTAATTGCAAAGACAAATACCATGCAGTGGGTTGCCTTAAACAATGGGGATTTATTGGCTCACAGTTTTGAGGCTGGGAGAAGTCTAAAATCAGGGTATCATCAAAGTGATGCTTTCTCCTGAGGACTGTGGCATTCTGGGGCTGGCTGCTGGTGCTCCTCGGTCCTTGGCTTCTCTGTGACATGGCAGTGCACATGGTGGTATCTTCCCTTTCTCCTCTGGATTCTTGGTTCTGCCGATTTTGAGCTTCTGGCTGCTTCCCACAGCTTCTCTTTCCATCTGACTTTCCCTCTCTTCATAAAGGGCTCTACTTAAAGCCCAACTAGATTCATTAGGGCCACACCTTCACTGCAGTAGCATCCAGAAGAGATCCACACCACCAGAATGCAAGCCAAGACCAAGAACATGTCCAAACTGGGGCACACAATTCAATCCACCACATTATGCAATTTCCAATCTACCATGATCGATCTTCCAGCCACCTCATGTGTCTCAAACTAGGCCACCAAGCTGAAAGAACCTAATGATTATGTTTCAGCTGCGTGTGGGACCATAGCCTCTGGGTCCAGAGTCCTCCAGACTCACAGTGAAATGTACTGAAGATAATAAAAAGAAAATGCTTCTAAAATCCAAGTTCAGTACTTAAGGCCACATAGCGTCCTGAGTCTAGACTAGCAGTTTTCTTCGTCAGCTCATAATGATCAGCTGTGGTTTTACTCTTACCTGTGTTAGTCTATCACCCCACTAGATGGTAACTCATGGTAAGTGCAGGCCATGCCACCCGACAGAGCCCCTGCAGCCAGGTCTCTGGGTTCCCACCTCTGATGAAAAGTCCCCTGTGTGTAAGTTTCTTAATTCCCAGCGGAGACAATAACCCTGTACGGTTACCTTGAACCTCTCCCGGCCGTGCTGACCTTTCTAACCAAGGGGGGATCGGTCAGCTTGAACAGTAAACAGACTTCCAGGTCTTGATTCAAGATTTCCTGACCAAACGTTTACCCCTATGTACCTTACTGACAGTTTAGCAAACCAAATAGGGAACTAGATTGCACCCCTACAGCTTTTGATTATGCTCCCTAATGAAGAACCCATAAATGTCATCTCCCGGATTTTCCTTTGTTCCCCCCCAATTCTCTTTGATCCAGAAAAGACATATAATCCTGGTTGCTGCAGTCCTTCAGGGAGGCGGATCTTCGACCAGGAGGCTCTTAAATCATTTTTCTTTGCCACCAAACCGGCATGACTGTCATTTCGCCATGTGGGGCAAGGACCCAAAGACCTGAGGGTCACAGCCTGCTCTCCACTGACCCCAGCGCCTAGCACAGAACAGACAGCAGCACCTGTGGACTGCTCACCCACCAATACAGATTGGGGCAAACCTAAGCACGACCTTGTGAATGGGAGGCCAGACTGCTCTCGCTTGACTGAAGCCTCACCCATTTAAGATCGACACCAAACGCACTTCCAAAAACATGTGTGCTCTCTGGGGATTAAAATATACTATGACTCCCATATTGCCTTTATTGGCAGGATGTAAGCTAGCATATAAAGATGAACATTTTTAGACATGAATTTGTGAATATTTAACTAAGCAATGCTCTGGGTTTTTTGTGGGAATGCATACAATTTGTATATGTTGTTTTGTACGTTGTCTTTCAGCCCATGCCCCTTGGGGAAGCAAGTATGTTTATTTTAGATGGAGTGGACTCATCTTCTCAACATAAACTCTGGGTGACATGCCCATTAGAGATTTTAAGACTTTTTGGCAAAAACAATGTGCTTGTAAATTTTCATTCCAATGTACTTCTACAATAAAGCATGTAGAACTCATAGCAGAAAACACCCTCTCTTTTAAATCCAAGATTTCTAATAGACTTTTGGAAGCCCTCAAACATAGCATGTTGGTTTTAATGATGTTTGGCCTCTCGTGATCAATATTCAACACCCATCAGGTATTCTGAGGGCAGCGTTAAAGCTCCTGGAGAACAAACTGCACCGTCAGGAAGTCTGAAGCTTCGGAGGAAATCCACTGACCTTTTCTTCAGTTACTACTAAACAGTTTTTAATGAATTAAAAACAAAACTTGGACTGTGAAATTTATATTCAGCATACTGCCTATCAGTGGGCTTTACCCAACAGAATTTCTGATGGAAATAGTTATTAATCGTTGCACTTGCAGCTGCCCTTTCTGAGAGAGGACGGCCCTGGGGGCCCCCGTGGTGTGGCCAGATGTGGCTGTTCTCCTGGGGCCCCTCAGCTCCCAGCACTGCTTCCCGCGGCACTGCTGTCCAAGGTGCTGACTCTTCCCTACTGGAGCCCCCAAGTCTCTCGCACCCCATTGCTGCCCCCAAGGGGGACCCGACCCCACGTTCCATACCTTTGGTCTTTGGAGCAGAGCCCTGTTACCTGGAGGAGGTTCCCAGGGGTTCTTAGTGTGGGGCTTGTCCAGAGGGTCGACACGTCTCCACAGCCTTCCCTCGTCCACTTGCTTTGCTTCAAGATACTTAGTGAAAAGCTTAATGCTCTGTAATTTTATATCTTGCTTTTTTAAACCAAACATCATTTTGTGAAAATTGTTCTTGTGCCATTTTAGTTTTCTAAAACCTGGTTTTAAATGGCAGTCCTTTTTATTCCTGGAATGTGCCATAATTCAACCAGGCTCCTATTGTTGGCTGTTTTAGCTCATTTCCAAAGCCTTGCAATTGCACATTCTGCTATAATGAGCATTTTTGCACACATATATTTCCCACAGCTTTATTTTTTTTTCAAAATAATTTTTTTAGAAGAAGAAATACTGAATGCAAAGGCATAAACTTTCCTGGGCTCCTTGATGCTCTCTGCCCTAATGAGTTCTCCCCCCAGCTTCATTTCCTCTACCACCCCACCCTTCACAGTAGTGTTGCCTCCATTAGAAATCTGTGTCCACTTAGCAAATGAAAATTTTATTTCATCTTAATGAAAATTGAACAAAAATTTATATTTCTTAAGTGATAAATTACACATATTTAAAGAGATTTCGGATCCTTTTAATCCTATGCGCTATAGCCAGGAGGTCACCTCTGAGTTGCTGACCTTTAAATGGTCTTCACATCCCATTAAATACTTGGATGCTGAAAGCGTCAGGTCACTTTCAGTCTTAATTGCATTTTATTATTCTCCATTGTTGAACGTTTCAGTCAATTTAGCCTGAAGGGTCTCTCTTCACCTTTTTTTATTGGTTCATTTCCAGTTATAACAATGATAGATTTCCTGAGCTGTTGTATTAATTTTATTATCACAGTGATTATTGTTATTCAAATGATGGTCAGAATGAAATTTTAGGTTTGGAGGGGAAAGATTTCTGTTGTTGTTGAAGTGAGTGGGGCTGGAGCAGATGCTAAAGTTCAGAGCTCCTAGGGTTTAGCAACAATTGTTTGCATTGAAGATCATGTCAGAGAATAAACAAAAGGTGATAAAGCATCAGACTTATTGAACATTCACTAAGGAGGTTTGTGCTGCACTGTTTTGAGTGAAGCAGATCAGCCCCCAAGGCTGTTTCTGCAACACCGTAACTGCTGCAGAGGGAAAGCTGTGCTCAATACCAGTCTCTCCTTTTCTCCTTCAGCAATTCCAGCTTCTCAGGGACGTTCCTGCTCCCACCACTAAAGCTGTCGGTCAAGTTCTGAAAAAATTGCTTCATGGCAAAAAGTTGCCTTTGCTAGGGTTATTTGTGCTTTCAAATAATACTTCGCAGGTACCCAAGATTGCATTCAGATCTTCAATCACTATTTAGCCACACCAGCTGGACTTGGAAGGACAAACGTAATAGCCAAAGGAATGAATAATGAACCGCTAATTGTTAAAGTTTTCTGCAGGAGACATTTTTATCTCTGTGGGCCTTTGAAAGAGCACCACAGGGGCCCTACTTGAGTGGCTAACTCAGGTGGGCTGTCAGCCCTGTGCCAAGCCCTGTGGACCCTGTACCTGCCCTTCACCTTACAGACGAGCAAACTAGGGCCCAAAGAAACCAGATCAGACAGCTGAGGAGCATACAGCACCCACTGTCAGACTACCAATTCACGCCTTCTCCACCACCATGTCCCGCCCCTGCTCTGGCTATAGGCATGCCTGACCTCCATCCCTGGACTCCATCCCATGGGCTCTTCTGTCTGTCACCTTGCCCCTAACCCTCTATATTAGTTAGGGTTCTCTAGAGAAACAGAATCAACAGGGAACACTCGCAAATATAAAATTTATAAAAGTGTCTCATGTGACCGTGGGAACGCAGAGTCCAAAATTCACAGGGTAGGCTGTGAAGCCGACGTTTCCAATGGAGGGTCTGGACGAACTCCACAGGAGAGGCTCACCAGCTGAAGCAGGAAGAGAGCCTGTCTCTTCTAAATCCTCCTTAAAAGGCTTCCAGTGATTAGATTAAGCATCACTCATTGCAGAAGACACTCCCCTTGGCTAATTACAAATGGAATCAGCTGTGGATGCAGCTGACGTGATCATGATGTAATTCTATGAAATGTCCTCATTGCCACAGACAGGCCAGCACTTGCCCAACCAGACAAACAGGTACCACCACCTGGCCAAGGTGACACACGAACCTGACCATGACACCCTACAAGACTTAGGTTACGTTTCCTTTCCCCTTGACTCTGGGCTGGTCCCGTGATGGTTTTGATGAAGAAAATGTGGTGAAAGTGAAACTATAGCTCCCAAGAATGATCCTTAGGAGATTTGCAGGCTTTGTTTGGACTCCTTCTAGAACCATCTGCCACAATGCAGGAGGGAGGCTACTGACCCCCTCAACTGCCTCCGATGAGATCCCGTGGAGGTTAGTACCGTGGCCAGTCACATAATTTTTAGAGTCCATTGCAAAATGAAAAGGGGGGCCCAGCCTTGGTCAGGGGATTCTGTCCCTTGCCCCCAAGGGGTTGCAACCTCTGTGTTCCCAACACGCTCAGAACTGATGGGGGGAGGATGGCCCTATTGAGCCAAACGCACAAGGAGCTCCCAGCAGGGGGTGCAGGCCCCTCCCCCTAGCGCCACGGCCTTGTTCTGCCCGTTTCCGAGCCCAGACGCCCGTCGTGACAGGGAGGCTATGACCTGGTAGAGGGGGCAGAGTCACAGGGCAGGTGTGGGCAGGGGGAGGCCGCGGGGGCCAGGGGGCCAGGCAGGCAGTAGGCGCTCTGAACCCTGCCCAGGCAAGCAGGTGAGGTGGGCTGTGTGTGCTCGAGACCTCCCGCCCGGGCTCTGTGCTCCCCTCAGACCTCAAACGCCCAGACACGGGGGCCCCAGAGCCTTCACCCCTTCCCCAGGGCCCCTGCGGAGTGAGAGAGTGCCTTGTCCTAAGCTGCCAAGTCTGCACGGCACCTGATAACAGCACCTGGAACATGTCCTGGGCCCCACGGGGTCCCCGAGGGTGAAGATTTGGTTTCCACCTGCAAAAATCTTACAGTTTAATTCATGAGAAAACGACACATAAAATAATTATTGATCTGACCCAGACAACATACAATTAAATAAGAAGGGGAAATCGGAAAAGTTAAACGCCATGTCAGTTCATAAAAGGAGGTCCCTGGGGAAGGAAGGGGTGGTTAGGATATTTGGGGAGCACCTCCCCAGGTGGGGGGCCCTGTTGGGACTGCTGGCCGAGGGCTGGGTTTGGCGCTGCACCTACTGAGCTGAAGCAGCCCATCAGAGCAGGTCCGCAGCTCTCCGGGGTCGAGAGCCTGGGCTGTCACCTTCACCTGCCTAAGCCTCCTCCTCTGCCCTCCTTCCTTCTCTCCCTCTTCACCCAGCCTGCACTTCTGCCCCAGCTAAGCCCTCTCAGGCTGACACACATCATTTTCTCTCGGCCTTGATCCTGTTTTAGCTTTGCTGGCTATAGCTTTTGCTTTTCTCCAAGGTTTGGAGGTGCTGAGACCTCTAGGGCCCCTCGCCCCGGGCTGCCCCAGCCCAGAAGACCCTCCCACATCATGGGCGCACCCTGGGACCGTAACCGGTGGTGGGACTCACAGTAAGCACAGTTTCCCATACTTCGTTGTCCATGGAAACTTCTTTTCCCAGATCATGTTTTGGTTCCTCAGAGACTACAATTCAGGAAATGCAACTTTAGGCTAAATTCCTACAAGCTGATTTGTTTGGTAGCTTCTGTATTTTTAACAAGCTCCCCAGATGATTCTGATGTACACCAAAGTTTGAGAAGCACTCCTTCAGACGGAAGTAGAAGTGAGGTTACCATAGTAACTTCGTAATCCTCCAGAAACTTTTAATCAGTCTCACCGATTCTTCAGGACTCATATATAAATCCCTCCAAACGCCACAACCTTTCATAATTGCCTCCAAATTTATTTGCCACTTGATAGTTACTGTAGTTTAAATCAAAGTTATGTCATTTGTTCCTAACAAATCTTTATTTTTTCTAACTCACACCATGGTGCAAGGGTTAAGGAGATCTGAATTCTTTTAAGATTATTCAATTAAGTTGTTAGATGCATTTGTCTTGCATGTAATTCAACATCCTATGTAGGCAACTTTGTTTGGTAGATTTTGGAATCAGACCCACCTGGAGTTTAAATCGTAGTTGCACCCCTACTGGCTGTGTAACACTGGGAAAAAATTTTAAGATTTCTGGGTCTCAGCTTCCTTGTCCAGAAATTGGAATAATAATGTCTATTTTTTTTTATTTTTTGCACGGGCAAGCACCAAAAATTGAACCTGGGTCTCTGGCACAGCAGTGAGAGCTCTGCTGCTGAGACACCGTGGCCTGCCCAATAATGTCTATTTTAAAGGTTAGTTTTGAAAATTAAAATAGATTCAATATACAGCTGATAAACATACTGGGAAAAGGGTAGTTTGTCTCTCTCTTCTCTTATACATGTCTTACTTCCACCAAGAGCAAAAGTGGTTAATAATATCATTTCCCCTTACTCCCAGGGAGTTGTAGAAATAAAATAAGAATAGACATGTTTAAAAATCCTTTTAAAAAGTTAAAGGCGTTGTATAAATGATAGGTAACAATAACTTCTCCTGATTCAATCTGAAGCTTCTTGAGGGTAGAATTATTTCTATTTAAATCCTAAGGTAGTTAATATTTCACTTTCAATTTTAAACTAAACTAAAAGCATTTATTTGGCGTCATGTATCTGCGTACTCATTAAATATTTATTAGTGATGGAGCCAAGGTAAAAGTCCCTGACTCTGTGTAAGTGTTCACAGTGCAAGACCTTGTTTGGTATGTATTTTCCACTTTTCTTCTTTGAAACACATTTTCCATAAACCCATGAACAACTCCAGACTCTCCCCGCCCCCCCCATATGTACAAAAGAAGTCATCCACAACCTCACTGCCAATTTTAATGGAGGTAAAATTTAAATGTATATGTTTTCTCCATTTTTGTACAATGTAGCAAAAGAAAATATTGAAAGGAAAAGGAAAATGAAACTTCCAATTATGGCCAGTTTCTTAAATAAGGTGACCCCGTATATCTGAGCTTAAATTATATGAGCAAACGCAGGCAGTCATAAAGTCCTTTTATAATTCTCCCAGATTTTGTTAAGTGGATAAAGAATTACGGGAAGGCAAAATAATGAGGATATTCTACAAATTGAAAACCAAGGACTAAAAGTTTCATCATTCCAATATATCACCAAACGTCAAAGAAAATAGCGCAGGTTTTCTGTCTGATAAGACTGCATCGACTGCAAGTACCACTCGCTCTGTTAGCATGCTCCATTATTTTGCATTTGCTAAATCCTTGAACACAAATCTCTGCGTTGGTGGGTTTTGGCTAAATGATAAAAAGCAATCGCGCTGCATCCCGTCCCAGGGAGCAGAAGGCCTGTCACAACGAGTGGCTCTGTCCCTGCTGAGGCCCGAAGGGCATACTTTGCACTAGACCCGATTTGATTTTCCTCACCCAGAAGATGTGCATTGTTTCCAGCCTCCTCGGACAGAGGGGCGTGGCCGGTGACTCCATCTATTCGGTGGTGTCCAGGGTTGTGAATCCTGCCCCTGGACGGTGGAGACATGGCTCCAAAAACAGACTCACCCGGGCTCATGGATGAGTATTCTTGTTTCTGCTTTTCAGGGGAGGGGCAGAGCTATAAATATGCTGAGACTTCCTACCTGTGAGGCGGAGAGAATGGCCAGGAGAACCCTTGGCCCTGGGCGGTTACCTGAAATGCAGCCGGGGAAGACATTGTCTCAGCCCACCACATCTGCCGCGCCCCCAAGCATCGCTGTCTTCGGTCGGTGCCCTCCTGGGCTGGGGGACAGGCTGGCAGGTGCTGCAGGGAAGCAGGCCAAGGGCATCCTGGAGTGTGGTAGGATCCAGGCAATGGGACGTGCATTCGGGGACGTCTGTGGGGCTCTCCGTTCAGGACCTGCTCAAGGCCTCCTGGGAGGAAGCTGGGAATTGAGGACCCCCAGGCCCTGGGACACGGGTTAAGAACTTAATCAAAGCAGGACCAACCACTGAGCCCTGCCCTCAGGGAATAATCTGACCCCAGTGAAATTATCCTCCAGGTAAAAGTGAGCCCAAGGACCCCTTATGGAAGCTCCTCTATCTCTGCTCTGGGAGAGCATGCCCCAATTGTCAAAAAAATAAGAATACAAAAGGCTTCCAAAGTTATAAGAAAGTTGCATTGGCAGGCCTGCTTTGGGGGACGTTCAGCAAGAGATGCAAAAAATGGTCCGGGTGGGGACCCTTCCTCTATCCCAATTGGACAAGAAACTTAACCTTGGGCAATAGAAACACAGAGACCTCTGTTCGTGCGGTGGTTGGCCGAGGCAGCAGCTGCTGCCTGATGGAAGGACCTGATGAAGGAGAAGCCTTGGGCCGTTGAGAAGGGACCCACAGCGAAGGGCTTGAGGATGCTGAGAGAAAACACTTTGGCAGACAGAACTCTGGGTACAGCCTGATAATCGATCTTGTCGTCTTGAAAAGAGCTCCTATTTAAAACCTCAGGTTGTTACTCTAACCTTGCCTCCCGCCCCCTTCCTTCTCCTCCCACTGCCTGGCGATGGATGTCTCCCAGGAAGTCAGAGCCTTGTGTGAACCCCGCGAGCCCCGTCTCAGATGCAGGACCAGACACACGTCCAGCAGGGCAGCCGTCCAGTGTGGGTTCCACGCCTGCAGAGCTGACCAACAGCCACGGGAGGTCACGCCCTGCTGCAGGCAAACTTCTCTCGGCCTTCCAGGACCGCAGGGGCCAGGCCGCTGTAAACCTGTCCACACTGTCCCCAAAGGCTGTCGGGGGAAATCAACGACAGATGGCTCTATGTGTTTTTTTTTTTTTTTTTAACATGGGCAGGCACCGGGAATTGAACCCGGGTCCTCTGGCATGGCAGGCGAGCATTCTTGCCGCTGAGCCACCGTGGCCCGCCCTACGTGTTTTTGCTGAAAACTCTAGTCCATATTGACCACTACCGCCTCACACCTAGAGCACCTATAAAGCCCATCAGACACAGCTTGTGTCCACCTGGCATGCAGATTCATGAGAGCACAAAACCTGGCTTTGGAGCCAACAAATCTGGATTTCAATCTTATTTCTACCATTTACTTGATGTGTGAATAGATTTCTCAAACTCTGTGTCTCAGGTAACAACATCTACTTTTATAACTTATTAAAAATAAAATTTGTTAAATATCTGTAAACAAACCAAACTAAAGGGCCCTAAAACCCCTTGAGGACATTCACTTTCTATCCTATTACCTTATTTTATTTTCCTAATTTTAGTGCCTGAAATTGCCTTCTTCATTCTTTCATTTTCCCTTGTCCTTTAATATTAATTCCACACACGCAAGGGATTTTCCTTCGAAGATACTTGGTTACTCACTCACGGAAACACAGTGACCTATAGAGCGGCTGGTCCTGACACACAGCGCCTTCCCCAAGCCATCAGCGCTTCCATCACCGCTCCCGGGGCCAGTGGGCAGATGTCCAAGGTGACCTGGCAGGATGCTCGGGCAGCGCCATCGCGCTCCGCTGTCCTCCCAAAACATGCAGCACCTGGACCCAATCACAAGAAGCATCATACGAACAGAGTAACCGGGCAGAGAACACTTAACAAGTAGCAGGTTCATGGAAGATGGAGAAACTGTTCTCGATTAAAGGAAACTGAAGAAATTGGGTAAATAAATGCAATGTGTGATGCTGAACTGGACCCCAGAAAAAAAAGTGAATATTTTTATTTTGGTTTAATGTACATTAGTGAACAACTGGAGAAATCTGCAGAAGGTCTATAAATCAGATAACAGCACTGCATCAATTGTAATGACTTGATTTTGATCATTGTAACCTGGTCAAATAAAGTAATGTCTTCAGTTTTAGGAACTACACACTGAAGCACTTAAGAATAAAGGGGTATTATAAGAGACTGTAACTTACTCAGGAATAATTTTACGTATATGTACAATTTACAAATATATAAAATACATACATACATGATATACATGTATATTCGAAAGAGAGACAGAATGATAATACAAATGTCATAAATGTTAACATTTGAGTAATCTGCATAAAAAGTATACAAGAGAATTCTTTGTACTAATTTTCCAACTTTCCTGTGAGTCTGAAATAATTAGAAAAAAAAGTGAAAAAAAATACCTATAGGGGCTTTCTCCCACTTGTTTGCCAAAATAACCCAAACAGCTAGGACAGGGCCTGACGTGGAGTCAGTGCTCAATAGATATTTCTAGAAAGAAAGAATGAGTCGTGTCCAATAAGGGCCCAAGTCTAGAGCTAAGTGCCTAGGAAGGCTTCCCATGAAAGCGGTGGTAGAGCACTTGGGGACGAGTAATCGCTGTAAATGAGGGCACATGAGAAAGACAAGTGGGGTGCAGTGAGTTCCACATGGGTGAAATAAGGAGAACTCAGAAATGTTTAATTTACTTTTCCTCTTATCATCGTCTCCCCCATGCCAATATATTGTGGTTAGCATGCTTACAGATTTCTCTGAGTTACTGGCGGGGTGAATGAGGAACCCTGGAAAGAAACATGCTCTCAATCTTATCCACTCCTATGGGTGTGACCCATTGTAAACAGGACCTTTTGAGGATGTTATTTTTAGTTAAAGTGTGGACAGTGGAATGAGGATGGGCTTTAACTCTACCACTGGGGATTTATGAAATCAAGATCACGTAGAGATGAAGAAGCTGGAAATTCGCAGAACCCAGAAGAAAAAGCAGAGACATCGACACGTGGCAGAGTAGTCGAGGAACAAGGATCGCCGGCAGGCTTTGGGAAGAAAGCAGTACCCTGCTGATGCCTCGATTTTAGACTTCTCCTACGCTCTGAAACCATGAGCCCATACGTTTCTGTAGTTTAAACGAAACCATTCTACGGTATTTGTTTTAGCATCTGGGAAACTAAAACGGTCTTTGTTATAGGAGAGTGGGGACCTGCTACTACAAATACCTACCAATGTGGACTCAGCTTTGGCACAGGTAATAGGCTGGAGGAAATGTGAAGCGCTTGCTAGAAATTGCCTGGGTTGCTTAGAAGAGATGGCTGGTAGAATTATGGATGTGTAATGTTCCTTTGATGAAGGCTCGGAAGGAAATGATGTATGTGTGGTTGCAAACTGGAAGAGAGTGGCAGAGGACCTGGTGAAATTGAGTTCTGATGTTGGATGGACGGCAGAACCTCACGGCGATGAACCTGGATATTTAGCTTAAGAGCTGTGGAAGGGGAAGTCTGGTTTCTCCCTGTGGCTGACAGTAAAATGCGAGAGGGAAAGGGATAACTTGAGAGTTAAACTATTAAGCACATATTTATAATTTGATAAATCCAGAAACTGACCATGCATCATTCCAGATAGCATGCTCTGACAATAAGGGGCCAACCTGAGCTTCTGGGAAGTGAGTTCCAGAGAACAGGGCTCCAGGTGAGGATTTAACTCAAGACCCCTTTGCTAAAGCGGGTTGGCTGAACCAGAACCCAGTCAGCCAGTTCAGTGGCAGCCAGGACTAGAAATGCCGCTATCCCGGAAGCATCTGAAGAAAACCCTGGAGAGGAAGACGTTGACAGAGGAGAAAGGAGAGGACATCACCATGTGATGGAAAAGCCAAGAACCGCAAGGATTTCTGGCACCCACCCTCTTAGATCACAGTCTCTGGGGAGAAAGCATTACCTTGCTGATGCCTTGACTTTGGACTTCTCCTAGCCTCTGAAACTGTGAGACAATAAAATTCTACTGTTTACGCCAACCCAAGGTATGGTATTTGTTTTAGCAGCTGAGAAACTAAAACACAGGAATAGGAATTATGCAGCAATTAATGCCATTGACCTGTGAGTTTTCTTAAAATTCCAACATCCTCAACCATTTATTAAATGTTGGATGCATCCAATTGACCTTTTTTTGATCCCAGATTCAACTTGCTATAGCCCGGGATTGAGAGGAACATGTCCCAGAATTGTATCTATTCAACGCATATCATTTAGTATTCTGCCCGTTTAACTATCTTTAGAATCAACCATCTTTAGAATCAACCATATGGAATTTTGAAGCCAAGGCTTATCTTAATTCTGAGCTATCTGATAGCATGGTAATTACTACAAAACCATCAAGCACCGCCAAACAATTCGCATCTCCTTAGGGAGTAATTTTCCTACAGGACAAATAGCAGTTGTCAAAGGACTAAGAATAATTTTGTTTACAAGCACAGATTTAGAAACCACTAAACAAGTATGAACTTGTTTGATGTGACTTTCACTCTTCAGTATTTGGCTTTAAATCATTACACTTTAGATGTGGGTGATGAAAAATTAGCATTTCAATACTTCTAGTGAAAGGCAGGAAACTGGGTCTCTGGTTCTCCTTGACCTGTTAATGGGGATGGACTTTAAAAATTCTTGTTTGTTCTCACCATCTTGGTTAGAAAAATACTGAAACTATAAAATGAATCTTTTCTTCCTTGAATTAATTGAATCCAGTTCAAATCAATTCAGTAAATGAATCAATCACCTCTTTGTGCAAGATGCTATTCATAAAGCATTAAGATATATTTCCAGCTTTCAAAGTATTTTAATTCCTTTTCCTTCATGTGCAGCATGCTACTGAAACACTGACGTGCGCCCTTCGGACGGCCACTATTTACTCAACAGCTTGGCTGCGCTTTCTCAGATGAGGTACTTTAGATTAAAAAATTCAATTTATTGCCTGAAAACCAGAATTCATTCCATCACAAAAACCAATATTGTTGCTCTGTTTGACTCTTTAGAAATAATCTTCGGTATAATAAACATGAGGAGCTTGGTCATTAATTCATTACTAGAAAGGGCAGAAAGGATTTCTCCCATCAGAGCCGGTTTTGTTGCTGAAACTGCACTTTCATTATAACTTTGAATTGCCTTTAAAAGTAAAATAAATTAGTATTTAAATTATGTATGGATATATAATATTTGACGTCTCAAATTTTAGCAAGAACTAATATCATATCAAACGAAATTTTAAAATCAGTCTAGGCACCTCCCAGTCCTGCAGCGTTTGAATCAGCCAGGCTTTTTTTGGCTTACAGTGTTAATTAAAACACCCTCACACTGAGCATTTTTGCTTCCCCTGGTGACTTTTCCTGGAAATGATGCACTTTGACAGGTTAAGGCTGAACTGAGTATGCATTTGTCCCTGGAGATTTTTTTATAGCTAATCACTGCATCTGAGTTTATATGATGCCTGTCAACGAGATAGTTACCTGAGACAAAGGACCGCATCGTTGGAAGAGCTGATATCACGTAGTTAGACGACCAATACACAGCTTTATTATTATTTTTACCATCAAGACTACATTTAATGAAGAGAGAGTACCAAATTTTGTGTCTAAGACTAGATCTTAAAGGTCGTATAGAAGAAGCATTTGGCTACATAGTAGCAGCTAGAGCTGTGCCATTTATCCATATTAATGAATGGATATGGCTTAACTGGGCAATATAAATATCAGGACTTGTAACTTGCCAAAAAAGACAGTTATATTTATTTATCTCATTAACACATTGTAGATGACAATTGTAATAAGATTAAACTGTGACTTGGAATTTACCAAACCTTCTAACAAAGTGGCAAATTTGTCCGGTTTCTATTGCAGTTGCTGTGGATATCCACTGCCCCAGAATGTCCAGCAGTGGGAATGGGGGGCCACCTCAGTTTCCCTTCATTAACACATAGAGACCCCGCCAACGCCAAGGTCAGTTTTGTCCATCACTGTCTCCCATCACCTAAGCTGTCAGAGAGAAGAAAAATCTCTTTCTTCTCTATGTAATTAAGTTGCTGTAGTTCTCTGGTTCAGGAAATTTTATGTATCTGCTACTCGATCAACACTTTATTGTTTGGTCCAAAATCTTCTCCAGAGATTTATTATACCTCCTTCCAATCCTTCGCCCTAAGGCCTGGCTCCCGCTGAACTGCCAAACCATCACTTAGAAATTGTCAGAAACTACTGATATAGTTTCAATTATCTGCAAAAAACAGCTGGAAGAGCAAAATTATATGAGAGTATACCGATTTTAATATTCATATTCAGTGGCTCATTAAAATCTTATTACTGTTCATATATTTTAGTAGGTGAAAAACACTGTCAGATATACTATCAAAGCAACCACAAGACGCAGGGGGTTTTGACGAAAAGAGTGAGGCCGTTTACTGAATACTTCCGCAGAAACCCAGAGGACACGTTGGGTGGGTCGGCCGGGGGCAGCCCAGGAGGGGGCTGAGGAGCCCTGGACCTCCGCTCCGTGGGAACCCAGTGGCCCAGGGGCCGGTCACGCTCACTCGAGGGACAGCCGCGTGGACAGCGACGGCCCGCCCTGACGCCTGGTCCCAGCAGCTTCACCGGGGGGTTTAGATGATGGGAAGGGCCGGTTTCCCTTCTTCCCTCCTTCCCTCCCTCCTTCCCCCTCCCCCACTTCTCCTCCCTCCCTCCTTCCCTCCCACCTTCTTGATTTCTTTTTTTGTACTGAAAATCTGGGGAGAGATGGGGGCCTTGGTTCTGCAGCTCTCTACGGCAGGTGGGCTCCCCCATGCCCGGGAGGCTGCTCTTCAGATCGCGCCCACCCGGAGCGCA
>PVIY010040106.1:0-22621 GCA_004026745.1 Myrmecophaga tridactyla
CTCTAAATAAACTCTTGCTCTGCAAATATTCACAGCAGTATTTTTTTTTTGAAGTAATAAAAAACTGGAATCAACACACATGACTATCCACAGTAGCCTGGATAAGTAATTGTGACATAGTCACAGAATAAAATACTATAAACGAGGAGAATGAATAAACCACCCTTACATGCATCAGTGTAGATATATCTCAAAAATGTTGAGGGAGTGATAATAGATTATGCATAGTGTGATTCCTTATGCGTACAGTTGAAAAACAAGCAAACCAAGTATAATGTTTAGGGGTATTTAAGTGTGTGGTAAAACTATAAAGAAAAGCAGAGGAATCATTTATACAAAATGCAGGGTAGTGGCTACTTCCGGGGGGAGTGTAGCTGAGGGAGAGGCCCTGGCGGGCTTCTGTGGCACTGGCCAAAGTTCCGTTTCTGAAGTTGGGTGTTGGGGATGAATCCATGACTATTCATTTCACTATTATTTAAATTTGTGTATGTGTGTGTGCATACACATGCTTTATACATTTTTGTGTGAATATATGTCTTTTCTACACTTCTGTGCTGGGGAAACAGTAATAGCAGCAGCTGACGTTGATTAAGAGCTAACTATATGCTTTTGCAATGACTTCGTCGTGGAAGGAATTTTTTTCTTTGAGAAAGTGTAAGGAGTGCCCCTGGCCCACATAGCTTGTAAGGGTGGAGCTGGATTTGAACCAGAACAGGTTGGTGATGGCCCCCGTGCTCCCGATCACCACCAGGTATTATTGCCTCCTGTTAATTCCCATCTTTCATCTGGCTGTATTCGCCCCACAGTGTACGGAGACAGACGACCAGCCGGCCACCCCCAGCAGGGGGCAGACCCAAGCCCCAACCCAAGCCTAAGCCTCAGGTGCCACAATGCAAGGCTCTGTACGCCTATGATGCTCAGGACACAGATGAACTCAGCTTCAATGCCAATGACATTATTGATATTATCAAAGAAGGTAAGTGCATGGCTAGCTGGCTGGAATAAACTCCCAAAGAGCACACAGTCCCATTGCCGTAAATACTAGTTTAACCTGAAGTGTAATTATGGGCTCCTCTGAAACTTGCAGAGGTAGTGCTGGCTTCAGGCTCAGTTTGACCAGGAACTTCAGCTTCATTTTTAATGCTTCCATCAGCCCTGTTCTCTTCTTTGTATCTGCTGGTTCTCAAGCTGTTTTTCCTCATAGTAGCAAAATGGGGACTCTAGCTCTAGGCCAACAGATCAAACCATGTCTAAAATCTGCCTTATCTCTGAAATTTCTCCTTAGCCATTGGACAAAAGTCCTAGGTTTCACTCCGATCGGACCAAATTTGGATTTGTACCTACCCCTGAACCAACTTTTGTGGCCTGAATGGGTTAGGCCTAGCAGAGACTGTCATGGGAATTAGGGGGGCCCAAACTTCATGGTCTGTTCAAAGTGAAGGTAGATGGAATGGAAGCAGGAAGGCAACCTACATTGTCCATGGGCTTGGCTGGGAGCTTTTTAGTTTCATAAAGAAGACAAATTAAAATATAATGAAGCTATATTTAAAAAATTCAAAGATCGTCATTGCTCTCTCCCTGCAGATCCTTCTGGCTGGTGGACAGGTCGATTACGAGGCAAGCAGGGCCTGTTTCCCAACAACTATGTGACCAAGATCTGAAGCACCCAGAAACTCTGATGCACTGGGCGAAGGAGCTCCTGGCACAGACAGGAGGGCACACTTGGGTGCTCCCCTTCCGATTCACAGCAGGCAATTGCTTCTCTAAGACCTGGAATTACCGACACCTTCCCCATTGAGGACAACGAAAAGGCTGGATTGAGGGCAGGGAGTGTCTCTCCATAAATGATCCTAAAAGATAGCCTGTTCATAGGAACCCAGAAGAGCAAAACAACCACCCACAGAGATTTATTTATTGTATTTAAACCTGGTGAGAGGATTAGCGAGGTCCACTCAGACTTTGTTGGCCTTTATCAAGACCACACCCCGCACGCTCATCAGGTCCAGGGAATAGCTGTGGGCGGCTGCTGACAAGTGCCTTTAGTTGAAGAGCACATTTCTTTCATCCCTTTTTTCCTTACCCAACACACACATTCCTCTCTCTGCCACCTTCCCTCAGGGAGGACCTGCTCTCTACAGGCTGGGCTCTGCGTGAGTGGGCACTAGCCGTGCAAGTGCCAAGGGCAGGCGTAACCTGCTGAGCCCACGGGTGCAGAGGAACTTTGGTTTACACTGCCGGGACCATCAGGGGCTGCCTGGCTGGGCAGGGGCTGGGGCCTGGGCTGACAGCCTTGTCTTCTCTGGGTCTTCAATTGGAATGTGGCTGGCCCATGTCAGTTTTGTGTTTAAGGCTGTACTTATTACAAAAAGGATCTCTTTTTTTTTTTCAAGCTGTACATTTATAAAAGCAGATCATATACTGTATATATAAAAATCTCAAGATGGTAGAAACATGTATGAATGTACTAAGTAGTATTCCACTGTACTTATTCATAAGGTAGGCTTTATTACAAGATCCGCACCAGGTACTTACAAATGTGCACTATTCATTTTCAACTATAGAATCAGTGTTACTGCTTTCTAGTTCAGTCCCTGAAAACCCTTCTCAACCATTTCCCTACAGGAATTTTCCTCTGCCCCTCTCTGGGTTCCACCCCCTACCTCCTAAGTAAATAAAGAAATCAGCATACTGCCCTATTCTTTCATGACATTTATTTGCAGTAATAGTGAAAAGTTGGAAGTGTAATATTCATCAATAACGGAATAACTGTAAAAGATTGAAAATTATCTTTCCCTCTCACAGCCGCCACAGTCTTCTTTAGCTATTGGGAAATCGGGGTTTGACCAGTATACAAACTTTGTACCATTTATTTGTGGATTGCCAAGTCTCTGAGGAATAAAACAACATCAGGACTTACATAAAAGGAAAGAAATGTATCTAAATTTGAACAAAGATAAACCATTTAATTCTCCTGTTTTAGTTCAAGAACAGGAAGCAAACTTCATTCAGTAACTGTAACAAATAATGATTAAAGTATTTTTCAGTTCCATTTTATGACCAGGTAAGACGTGGAAGAAAATAAAGCCATAAGGTAATAAAATGAAGAAAGGTAATCCCTATTGGTACTAATTATTGTTAGTATTTTACAAAGTATTTTCACATTGATGGTCCTACTGAAATTGGGAGGAAGGAAGAAAGATGGAACAAAAATTTGATCTGAGCCCCCTTCTCCTTGGCTGGGCGACCCAGTAGGAATGCCAAGGCCACCTGCTATTAACATAAACTCCTGGCTGGCTAGGACAGCTTTGTTTTTCCTCCTAAAAATCATGCCTAGCTGATATCTAATGATTGACGTTTTGAACTTGGGTATAACTGGGAACGCTCAGGCTCTAAGTGGCAAAGCGAACAGTTACCTGTCCCCACAATCAGCACATAGAGCGCCCATATGGCACTCACAGACTACACCTTCGCCACCTGCCTCTACCTGCCTCAGCCAGTGTAAACGTTGTTTGAATGAGTGAATGAGTAAATCCAGATTTATAGATGAAATAGACTTAGATCCTAGGTAGAGGTTCTGGAACTATTCATTAGAAAGAAAAGTTTTGAGAAATAGTGCTTTATTCTTCAACTTAATATCTATTTAAGGATTTTAAATGGACAGGAAAAAAAATCAGGAGTAGGGAACTTTAAGGCATGACATTTCCCCCCTCCCCCCTTTTTTTTCCCCAGCTTAAAAAATCTTCAGAAAAATGTTTTTCTCTCTGAGGCCTCAAAGTCGTATCTGAGTTTCCTCTAGTCTCTGGATCTAGCCAGGCCTGTCATTTTGTTCACTGTTCAGTTAAATAGATTAGTTCAGGACCTAGGATTAGTCACAACCTAGGAGAACATAAAGAAGATCAAGGAGCCATCCCTGCCTCCTGGGAGCTTGCCATCCTGTCCAGGATAAGGGGTGTGCATGTGTACACACACAATGCACATGCTGAGCCGTATGAAACACAGGGGAAGAGTAGACAGATCCTTTCAACCAAAGGTGAAAGTCACCAAGGACCACGTGAGCAGACTTGTACATGGAACCTTGGGCAGAGGTATGCAAATTTAAGTTGAAGACCAGCAGTTCTCTAACTCCATGAGCACAGAAACCCTCCACATTCTTATAATTTTATTGAAAACCCCAACGAGTTTTGGTTATTTGGTTATAGCTTTCAATATTTGCCCTCCTAGGATTAAAACACATTTTAAAAACACAATAGTTACACACATACACATTCCATTAGCCATCAGCCAGAGCAATGACATCATCTCATACCGTGTAGCCTCTGGAAGATTCCACCACACATGACCTAGAGAATGAGTGAAAAAAGGCAAATAACATCTTAGCATTATCCTCAAGGTAATTTCAACTCCACAGACTCCTTGAAAGGTTCTCGAGAACTTCCAGGAATCCCCAGACCACATTTTGAGAACCACCAGAAGGGAGTAAGAGATAATGAATGAGGGAGCATAGCAGAGAGAGGAAGTGGCTCCCTGAATACAAGAAAGTGGGGCATCTCTTTTAGGCAAGTAATATACTGAAGCACACAGAGAGGTCAAAGGGAGAAAAGTTTTGTATAAGTTTGCTCCCCCACCAACATGCAAATCCAGCCATTCCCTAATATGTTGTCCTGGCCCATCCTTATCAAACCTATACACCACCATTGCCAGGTCCAAACCCATGAAGGGTGAAAGGATGAATATCAATTCTTTTTTAAAGGACATTCCATGGAAATATGCATTCGCAGTCTACCATATGCATTCATATTCTACTAGCAGGAACTAAATTATGTGACCTCGACTGTAAGAGGAGCTGGTTAAAAGTATCTGGTTAAATTTCATGGAAGAAGAGGGAATGGACACTGGGGAAAGTTAATCTCTGCAGAGAGCAGTTTAAGCAGCTTACAAGGCACTAGGGCAGAATTTGCTCCTCCTCCTTATAGCTATGGTCCCCTTCCAGGCTCACAAGAACAAGTAAGAGACAACATGGATGTGCATCTATATGACTTAGAAACTCCACTGTCTGGCCTCAGAATATGGATTATACATAATCCAAATGTTATCCCTGCAAGGCTCCCTCCCAGACCTTCCATGATTAGAGCTAGCCAGACTAAGTCTGGCTCTGCCTCGGATTGCTAACACTTTTACAGGTGACTTCCAAGCTATAACTTCATTGACAGCTGGAGTAGAGATGGAGTCTGGTTTCCAGAGTAATCAAGAGTGGAACATGCACGGTGCATCTTTGTTGGAGACTTTAATTTTATGGCCATTTTATAGTCATTCTACAGTATTGTCCCCTCTCCTTCCTTGTTTCAACCTCTCTCCCAAGGCCTAACTAATCTTCACCATTCCTCCTGAATTTAGTACTCACTTTTATTTCCATCAACTGATCTTGATTCCTTTCCCTCCTACTGTACTGAACCTTCTCCCTTTAATCAATATTATCCAATCTAAAATCTTCACTTTACAGATGAGAAGACTGGGGCTCAGTATAGTTTATTAACTTGCCCAAGATCACACAACTCTTACATGGGGAAGCCAGATTTGAACCATGTCTGACCCCAAGGCTCATGCTTTTAATCATTGTGTTTCCAATTCAACAAATATTGAGGAGTTTGTTAATCAGTCTAATGTGTCATCCCTTAAACTTCTAATATCTAACACAGACGAGAGAAACAGAACCCACAAATAGGACTCTAACAACTATAAACTTGTAAATGCCTTCAATGGACAAGAGCTGAGTCTAACATACCTTAGAATCACCAGAGCCCATTTCTTACCAAGACCATCACCCTTCTCCTTAGAAAAGCGGCCAATGTTTGTGCTCCTTTGTGCTAGATACTTCATTTGAAATACACTGTTCTAGTTTGCTAGCTGCTGGAATGCAACACACCAGAAACGGATTGGCTTTTAATAAAAGGGGATTTATTTTGTTAGTTCTTCAGAGGAAAGACAGCTAACTTTCCACTGAGGTTCTTTCTTACGTGGGAAGACACAGGATGGTCTCTGCTGGCTTTCTCTCCAGGCCTCTGGGTTCCAGCGACTTTCCCCAGGGTGATTTCTTTCTGCATCTCCAAAGGCCTGGGCTGAGCTGCGAGTGCTGAGATGAGGAATGCTGAGCTGCTTGGGCTGTGCTATGTTGCAGTCTCTCATTTAAGCACCAGCCAATTAAGTCAAATGTCCTTCATTGCAGCAGACATGCCTCCTAGCCGACTGCAGATGTAAATCAGCAACAGATGAGGTTCACGTATCATTGGCTCATGGCCACAGCAACAGAACTAGGTGCCTTCACCTGGCCAAGTTGACAACTGAATCTAACTACCACATACACTAATTTTATTTAATACAACCCTAAGCAATAGACACTCTTATCCCCAGTTTACAGATATAAAAACTGAGGCATAGAGGCCACACAGCTGGTAAGTAGACTCAAACCCAAGCAGTTTAGCTTCAGAGTTTATGCTTTTCTATACTTAGGGTGACATCATCTCATTTTCTGGTTCAGTGTTTTTTTGATATTATGATTTCTACTTTGACAGCTTATTTTATACTTACTACATTTTCGTTTTGGGTGCCTTAAAATTAAGGATACTTAATTTTAAAGGTCTTTTTTTTTTATGATATGCTGAAGTAAAAATTTCCTGAGTCAGTCTATTAAATATTTAAGCAAAATATGCAATTAAGAAACTGTAAAATGTCTTTGAAATATGCCTACAAATTCCATCCTTTCTTGGTTTCAGAAGTTGAGCTTACACATCCTTGGGAAATAACTTTTCTTTTCAGAGCCAGGAAAGCTCCCTTTCATGGTCTCACTTCGTTACCATTCACATTTGTGACCTAAGTTGATCTACTGCTGCCTTGGGAACAAGTTTTACTAACTCAATAAGGCATATTTATAAAACTTGATAAGCAATCATTAGGATTTCACCATATAAAAACACCCAGGTCCTCCAAATGCTCAAAACTTAGTAATCAGGCAGCCCTAACCTGCCTAGGGAGCAGGAGGTGAGAAAGGAGCCCTAATCAAAGGAGCCCTAACTACAGCCAGTTCCTCCTTGACAGGTTAGTCACACCTTAGTGGTACCTGAATCACAGAACCAAGCGCTTGTTGATTTTACTTGAATCACAGAACCAAGCGCTTGTTGATTTCACTATTGAGCAAAGCAGAAGATAGCATTTGCCAAACTCTAGGTCGGGAGATGCTGCATTAAATGAGTTTACTACAAAGCTTCTCAGAGACTTTATAAAGTTTCCCTGGGTTTGCAATATTCCCCAACTTATTTGACCAACTCCTTTCTTTCAAAACCCAATTACCTTGTGATGATGAATGCACAGCTATATGATGAGATTGTCAACCACTGACTGTACACTTTGGATGATTACATGGTATGTGAATATATAATATATTTCAATAAAAAATTTTTTTTTTAAATCAATTGCCATTTTTGTTGAACTGACAGTTTGGGAAGTTTCTGCCATAAGAGACTCACATTTATGGAATTTTTAAAAGTTAGCAGTTGGAGACTTAGAATTCATTTCCCATTAGAAAACAATGTCAAAGATGATTAAATGTCACCCAGTTTCGATTTCTGGAGACTGCCCATGCCAAAAAAAAAAAAAAGTGATTAAATGTCCACACACACATTAAAAAAAAAGACTATTTAACCCATAATGTAGCTCAAACATCATGATAGGAAAATGTATTCCAAGTTTCAACTTTATCAGGATGCCACTGGGCCATTTGCATCCTGCAGCAGTGGCCCCCTTGGCCACTTGGGATTGCTATTCCTGGTCTCAACCACTGGGCTTTGAAAGAGAGACCCATTATAACAGCTACTTCTGCCCCACTGGGCACCATGCTTCTATGTAAGAACTAGAGAATAGCTGGCCATTGAGTAGGTTGAAGAAAGGGAACGATCATAGTTATCTTCTCATTTTTAATTTTCATAATGAATTAATCTTCTTATATTTGAGGAGTTTAGGAAAATATTTTATTAGAATTCACTGAAGCCAAGTTCTAGTTTTTCCATTTGAGAAAATAGTAGGAAGGCCTCACCAAAGTCATAAAGACAGTAATTTACATACTATTCATCATAGCTTTAAGAAAATTGGTAAAAGCCAATGTATAAATAAATATGCATGGGATACTTTAAGAAAAATCAATAGCTTTATTTTTCCTCAACATACATTTAGAAAATAGGTCTGAGAAAAGGTTTCATGAAATAGACCAGAGGACTATATACAAAGTCAAGAGTTCCAAACCAGTAAGAAAAAGTGCATGGATGAAGCACGCATTCCTGGGAGCTGCAGCAGCCTAGGACCTCACCATCAGAGGTGAGGCAAGGTCTTTGATGGTTTTTGAGTTCAGCTGAGGGATTGTGCTGATCTTCAGAAGTTTGCTGCTTGCATACTTATTCTTGATGGCCTGCAGAAGTCATTTGTGATAAAGCATATATCAGGACCCACTTTATACCTCATTCTTAATTTACTTATATCTAAGGGTCAGACCCACAATTTCCAGATGGTATGATGAGGCCAAATCACTGAAGCCAATGAAAGCTCTAAGGTCACAAAATGTGACCTGTTCATTAATAGGTATGGAAGGCAATGGTCAGGAACAAGAATTTTCCTGACCATTTCCTTCCATACCTATGAATGAATAAAACTCATCTGGTAGCATGGGTGATGGGGGGGGGGGGACTTATTTCGAGGTCCAAGGAGCAGGCATTTCCTCATAAGCTACCAGAGGGATGGGATATTGTATCAAAGTGCACAGGGACATACAGGTTAGCCGGGCCTGACAGCAATAACTGGCAATAAAAGTAAGTGGCAATTAGTACTCAAGAGATTGCAGATCTTGAGTACTCAGGACTACTCAAATATATAATACTTTCATAGTGTCCAATCATATTTTGAGGACACTTGTGACTTATGGGGTGCAAACATCTTGCTCTCTGTCACTAGACTCTTGGTGAGCTCAGATATTCAGCACTACACAAACACAAGACTGACTGAAGTCTCCTGTGACTTCTCCTCCCAGGAGTCATCGGAGGCAGACACCATGCCCCCAGGATGCTTCCTAACAGAGCTTTTCACTCCTCTTCCTTCACCATGCTTGCTAAGCAGGGACTATAAAGTCATTGTCCCAAAATATCCTGGACAAAGGCCCTGAGTAATATGAGTTCCACACAGCCACTCAAGCTGGGCACTTGCTCTTCCTCATCACATGCTCACCAACCATCCCTGCTTGCTGCTTGCTCCACCCTGGGTGGTGGTACTAACTAAAGATCAAGCCTGCTTTCAAAAGAATCAAGTCTCATTAAGATGTTCCACTCCATGCTGTACTAGAAAAGTAGACTGTGCTAAAATTGACTCCCACATATGCCAATAATATATTTACATGAAAACATAAAGCACATGTTTGCACACATAAAACCCATAATTCAGTGCTTTCCACAGCTTAAAAAAGAATAGTACTTACAATGAATTTTGTTAAATTTTCATTTACTCTGACTACATTTTTGGCCATGTGCTGCATGACCTCCAATACTTCATTCTCTGGGTAGCCAGTGTAATACTGCTGCTTTAAGCTCTGGAGCACAATGCAAAGAGAAGGAAGACATGAACAATTCATCTATGGGCAAGATAAACCCTCTACTCCTTAAGAAGAGCATATTTTACACATGCAGATATTACTTATATGAAAGCTGTAAAAGAATATTCTTACCTTCTGGAAATTCAATCATAGCCCTAAACACTAGTATGGTACTAGCAATGCTAAAGCAGCCAGTAAATGCAGGATGATTCTGGCCCTCAGACAGTGTCAAATTAAGACATTGTGAGGCTCTCAGCTAATTCAAGTGTTAAAGGTCTCATTTATTTTTAAAGAAGGTTATACAGGTCCACAGGTACTGTATTTTCAGTCAGGGGAAAAGGTTGGGAATTAGGAAATAAATTGTTCCATAGGCAGCAATTTACCAAATCCAGAAGAACAAAGACTGTATCCAGGAATCTTTTGTTGGGCCCTATGTGTTTATGCACCAGAGAACAGACAGAAGCCTGAGAAGCCAGCTGTGCCTGGCCTCGTGACCCAGCCTCACAAAGAGAATTTCGCTTGGAGCCCCAGTTCCTGGTGGATAATGGCATTTAGTATCCAAGATTAGGGCACTACGGACACTCATTGCTACTGGGTTGTCATCTTTCTAGGCCCTTTCATTATGAATTTACTGATATTTCCAAATCAATCTTAAGGGTTTTCCTTTTGTTTTGCTTTTTCCTTTATTTTTCTTTCTTTTTTTTTTAAATTTAATTTTTTATTGTAGTTAACATATATAAAACAAAACATTTTCTATTTTAACCACTTTCAAGTATATAATTCAGTAGTGTTAATTACATTCTTTCCTTTGTTTTTGATTTTTTTAAATATTTTATCTGTTCTCTTATAGAGAAAATGTTAACCCTTAATAACATGAATCTGTATTTGCTTTATCCTATAAAATAAATAAAATAGTTTCAGAATTACAATACCATAAACCTACTAAGTAAACTTTAAGTAACTAACTCTTTTTGGTCCTTCATTTTTTATAACTTTATATCCCACTAAGAGTACAGTTAGAATGCTGTGTTCAAGTTATTGAACTAATTCTTTCATCTGTGTATACCAATTTGATATATTATTACATTGTTACATTAGGGTTCATATAAAACATTTATATAGCTCAGAAGTGGTAATTATGTAAAAAGTTACAATCAGAAGACCTGCGCCTTTCTTCTCCCCCTGCCTAGTCCCACTTTCCCTCCAGTTATCCATTTCATTATAGTTTCTGTTTTATTCTTCCTGTGTTTTTTTTTTTCAATTAACAAATACAGAAGTACACACACCTATTCTCATTTCCCTTTTTTTTCTACAAAAAATGTACAATACTTTACGGGGAACAGCTCTTTCCTGGCTACCTTGCACATATCCAAACGCTTGAACTACAGCTAATTTGTCCTGGCAAAATGCTTTGTGATCCTCTTGGAACAGCAGACTATGGCAGGTGTGAGAGGTACTGCCTTACCTCCCTGCCTCCCCTGAAAGGTTATGTTTCTCACTGCTGCCTGGGCTATGATGAGACTTTCTGCCCTCTCCTTTCAGAATAGAGCTGCAGAATCTTAAAGTTGCTGAGTGCAATCTAGAATTGGCTCCCCAGCAACAGAGTACCCCACGACTCATATTGTAATCATCCAGGAGCTTTTGTTTTGGCTTGGTCCTTTTTGGTCTGTGAGGAAATGATGGGGGAGTTGGCCCCTTTGGCACTCTTCCTTTGGCTGTCTGATTAAGTATTAAACTGACAGAATCTAGAAGTGGCTCGTTGTGTCTTTACTTGAATAATCAATCCAGACCTTGGCCTTTCTTTCTCTTGTTTGCTTGACAACTAGCTTGTTTCACTTAATATCCCAGAAATCACACCATATCAGTTTTTAGTTGCCTTCCTCAGTCTTTCTTTATAATATATTATTTTCCTATAATACATATAACACATTTGTGCACCATGGCCTATTCAATTAGTCTCCTGTGGAAGGGCATTTGGATTGCTTTCTTTTAGGCCTTTGGGTTTTAAATAATTATTCAAGGAAAGCATTGTGAAAATGCTAAGAACTTTCATATCAAGAGCCCTAAACTATAACATAGTTGATTTCTTCTTAAATCCTCCACTCACCCATTTTCCTTGGCCTAGAACCTTCTGAGACAAGCAGGAAGCAGCCGCTGCTACTTTAGAAGGGTGATAGTGCACCATGTCATAGTCAACGAGAGTCAGCTCCATCAGATACTTGGCTAAAGTGTGCTGCTCAACATCAACCTATGAAAGGACAGCCAAGGACAGTAAGGATCACAATTGTTACAACTATCTTGCAAAATTCTGGGTGAAGGCCTAACTCACTTATTCCTCACAAGAACTGCTCGATTCCACAATAAGTTAAAAACACAGAACATAAGGCCTGTTCTCTTAAGAACGAATGAGATAAGTATTAGGACCTATCTACTGGATGCTTTTTCTAAATTCATGTAGGTCAATGTTTCTGGGATAAGACACTGAACAATAAAATAAAGTTTCTTACAGAGTTGGAGATACTTACCTCTCCGGCTTTTGATGCCCGCCTTAAGAAGTGTAGCGGCAAAGGTCGACCCAACTCAAATTTTAGTTCTTTCAAAATTAGAGTTTCCATTTCTCGGATTTGGGAACTTGTATAAGCATTGTCTGTGATGTAAACAAAGTCTTCAATGTTTGGAGAAAACATTTCCTCATACTTGGAAGCCAAGAGCAGAGCTGTAATCCCAACCAGTTGAAGCTTCTTACGAGAGACTGGCTGAATCTAATTGAAGAAAAACATGTTAAAAGTCACCTCTAAAAGGAGGATTGGTGCTCTGGGTACAGGAAGATGAGAAGAAACCAAGGCTTGAAGAACTGTTGCCTCTACCCATGCCCTCCAATGTACTGCCACCTAGCATGGCAGCTTCTATATTGAGCACTCACTACATACCAGGTATGGTGCTAAGATTCTAATCCATTATCAAATCCTCACACAAAAAGTAGGAATTACATATGTTTATTCCCATTTACAAGCAGATGGCTAGAGAAGAGGTTCAGAAATCAGACCAAGATCACTCAGTGACTGAGTAGGGAAGCCGATACATGAATCCAAGCCTGACAAACGAGCGCCCAATCGCTGCTCCCTCCCCCTTGTACTGACTTGAGCATCTGTGGCAGCCCTGTTGGGCACTCGAAGCAGTCTTAATGGAGATGAAGGCAAGCAAAAAAGCAATTATTTAATGGGCTCTTAGGGGTAATGAAGGGAGTGGCTCAAACTTTTCCTCAATCCTCACCAAACATACACTCATCCAGTTTGAAGAATCTTCCAATGATACTTCAGAGTCAGAGGAAATCACAGCCTAGTGAAGAAATGATTCCCTTAATTTTCTTTTTTGTTTAACTTGGCCTTTGCTTTTTTTGCTTCAACTCTCATTATTGAAAATCTGTCTAAAATATTACTCTGCTTTCCTGCTCAATGAGGATATGTACTGAAAACCAGTAAGCCTACAATTATTGAGGACTTTGCAGTACCTCAGGGTCATTATTATTAAGATAATTAAAATATTGTTTGGATAGATTTGTACTTGACCTAAATTCATTCCATGAATATTGATTTTAAATTAATTTAAAATCCTACCTTACCAACAGGGCTGGCGTTTGGTGGATAACATACTAACAGTTTATGTCTAATGTCCCTTCTGACCAGTCAGTGTCTATGCCTTACCAGTTGATAAATATTTTGAAGATCACTCCTGCCTCTCAGTTTCTTTTCTCACATTCCTCCTTACTTTATGCCTTACATTCTCAATCTACTCCACTCATATACCTTTTTTTAAATTCTACTTCTCCCTTTTACTTTTATAGTCATTCAATGCCAGAGCCGGCTGGACCTCTGAGGTTCTCTAGCCAAACTTCTTATTTTTCAGATGAAGAAACATAATACCAAAGAATATCAAACTTTGGAAATTATGCAAGTTGGCCTAGAAACCCAGTGTCCAAACACACTTCATATTTCAGACTGACTTTCAGATACCTAATGGTCTAAAAGTGGTATTGAATAATTGGGGCAAAATGTATTTCTTCCTGAGCACTTTTTAGCAGGCTGAACTTGCAGAAATGTGCACATTGATCAGTATCACCCAAGATAAGATTTGACATGCTTGACTACTTCCCTTTTTAGCACCAGGAGTTCTCAGACTTCTCATTAAAGTAGCTTTGGGTCCTTTCTTCCAATGTACCACACCTTAGCTTTCTACTCCAAAACATAAATGCAGTGTTCAGTGAGCTACTGGCATAAAGTTCCTGAGCCACATTTACCTGTAAAAAACGATCCATGATGGCAATGCACATGTACAGAGTTTCCTGCAGAAGCCTAAACTTGGAGTGAACTTGCACCAGCCAATCCACAAGGATGGCACGCATACGTCCGTTAATATCTCTTCCGTCTAGGAAACGTGGGTTTATAGATTGCAGAACCTGTTGGTGGAAATGAAAGTTTAAAAAGCCAATCTCGTGGGCCATGGTGGCTGAGCAGGTAAGAATGCTTGCCTGCCATGCCAGAGGACCCGGGTTCGATTCCTGGTGCCTGCCCATGTAAAAAGCCAATCTCATTTCCTTTCCAGCTTCCAAAACTCCATCCTGCCTGTACAAGCCAACGCAAAGGCCCGCTCACCTCCAGCTGCCTTAGATACTGATAGATGTCCTTAACATAGTCACTGCAGAGTTGAGGATTCTCCCAATCTTCATTATCAATGTCCTCGACTTTGCAGAGTAAAGCATCAGAGAAAGCTTGGCATAGGTTCTCTTCCTTCATAGACACTTCCTCAGGTGTGGGAGATGGACCCTACATCAAAAAATTAAATAAAGCAAATTATTACCTTAGGAATTGCCTTAAGCACAAATATGAACAAAGCCATTTGCGTCATATGTCAGATGCATTTTTGAAATATATTAAAGCCAAAACAAACAAATTTCAGATTAAAAGATGAATAATTCAGGATATAAAAGAGGAAGTTTTTAGAGATACTCCTCTGTCTAAAACCCTCTAATTTCACTAAAGTAAAAACCTAAGTTAAAAAAAAAAAATCTAAGTCCTTGCAATGGCCTATAAGCCATATGGCCTCCCCTCCTTTCCCTCTCTGACCCATCTACTACCATTCTTTCCCTGGCTTGCTCCAATCTAGCCAACTGGCCTCTGGGCTGAGCCTCCTTTGCAGCAAGTAGACTCCTCCACCTGGAATGCTTTTGCCCCCATATCCACATGGATAATCCCCTTACCTTCTTCAAATTTTTCTTAAAGTTACTGTGCTGGTTTGAATTTATTGTATATCCCAGAAAAGCTATGTCCTTTTATCCTCATTCAATATTACTGGGTGGTATCTTTTTTATTGTTTCCATGGAGATATGACCCACCCAATTGTGGGTTGTAACTTTTGATTAGATGGTTTCCATGGAGATGTCTTTCTGCCCATTCAAGACGGGGTTGCTTATGGGAGCTCTTTAAGAGGGAACCATTTTGGAAAAAGCTGGAGAGCAGCCAGAACTAACAGAGTCCACACAGCCAGAGACCTTTGCAGATGAACAAGGAAAACACCCGCAGGGGAGCTTCATGAAACAAGCCTGGAGAGACAGCTAGCAGACTTCATCACCACGTGCCCTCCTAGCTGAGAAAGAAACCCTGAATATCATCAGCCTTTTTGAACCATAGTATATTTCCCTGGATGCCAGAGATTGGACATTTTTATAGGCTTGCCTTAATTTGGACATTTTCATGGCCTTAGAACTGTAAACCTGCAATTTAATAAATTCCCTGTTTTAAAATCCATTCAGTTTCAGGTATATTGCATTCTGCCAGCTTGCAAACTAACACAGTTACCTTCTCAGTAAGGTCTATCCTGATCTCCTCTCCTATGGGGTGGGGTAGAGTTGGGTGCAGGTTATAATCCAAAAATATATAAAATCTCTCTAATTGTGTTTTTTGTCTATAGAGTCTATTCTATTTCAATATACTATAGAGTTTACTTATATACTATATTTCTGTCTGCCTCTGCTAAAATATAAGCACTATAAGCTTACATTTATTGATTTATTTTCATTGGCTTTGTCCACTGAAATATCTCAAGTATCTAATATAATCCCTGACACATAGTAGGTGCTCAAGGTACATATATTGAATGAAAGAAACGTAACCACCTAAGTTCCAAGACTACTGAAACTGATCATTTACTTTAACTGTAGCCTTGTCAGCAAATGCAATGCTTTCTTATTCTCTTCAACTAACTTATTCTAAAAGAGAAATTGTTTGGCAACTAAGAAACGGAAAAGCACATCTCAGTCTATAAATAAATAGGAGGAGGAAGGAAAGACTGAGTAAGTGTACAACCCACTATTTATTTTTTCATGCTGACTGGATGATTATTTTATTTATAAAAATCACACAAATTAAAAATTCATGAAGTCAGATAAAACAAGCATTTAGTAATGAAGCATAAATAAACCATTACTCTTGAAAAGAATAAGGGTCACTTTTCAAAGTGAAACTTAATGCAATTTCTAGGTTATAAAGAACATGTATTAAGGTAATAAAATAAAAAAGCAAAGAGAAGGCTGAATCATAAAACAGACTTTTTAAATCTATATTAAAGCTCAATGATTATCCTAAAGAAGACCAAAACAAAACCAAAAAATAATTCAAAACATGTCCTTCTCTGTTAAATCACTAAGGGCCAAGTGAATGGGAATTATGCAGGTCTTTTATTGAAGAATTTAAGAACCTTATGGGGCTAGAATGAATGCAAAGATCTATATGGGTTCTGGAGAGTAGCCTAATTAAGTTTACCAGGGAGGTTTAAGACCTGAATAAAGATGAGTAGGTAAAAGGAAAGCATGAAGAAAGTACCAGGGAAAGTAAAGAAATAAAGGCAATTCTGGGAACTGCAAGTTGATTTGGATTTGGTTTGGTAGAACCCTAACACATAAAGAGTAAGAAGATGGGCTGGGAAGATGAGAAGGAACCTGATTAAGGAGTATAGATTTTATCTGAGGCAAAGTGAAACCACTGTAGGAATTTAGCAATCAAATTTAGGAATTTTAATAACCTCATGTAGTTTCAGTTTAAGGGTACCTTTTCTAAGGATAAGCATTATCACCTGCCCCAAGAAGGGCAGTCAGTGCTATCAAGCCCAGTTTAAGGAGATAGAAATTATTGCCACTCCTCGATGAAGGCTCAGTCTGAAAGGTTCATGTGTTGCCTTATCAGTTTGGAATGCTTATCAGAGTTCCATTCAGAAGTGCACCTGAGTTTAGCTTTGGATATCTAAAAGCCACCAGAATGAGATGAGAATACTTGCCCTGGCCATTAACTTAGAGCTTCTTGAAAGCAATTCCTTTTGGGCTTTCACATAATTTACTTATTCCAAGACTGTTTTTAAGGTCCTACTCATCTGTTTAGGTAGTTGCTCAAGTCCTATTTTCCAGCGTCTGCTACATGCAAAAATTAAGAACCAAATCAGCTAGCTAATGGTCACAAACTATTGAATGAAAAAAAGTAGGGGCTGCAACTCTGCAAGTGAAATCATTGCCCTCTCTCCTACATGGGACATGACATCCAGGGGTGAAAGTCTCCCTGGCGACATGGGAGATGACTCCCAGGGATGAATCTGGCCCCAGCACCATGGGATCAACAATTCTATCCTGACCAAAAGGGGGAAAATAAGTATAACTAAAAAAGTATCAGTGGCAGAGAGAGTTCAAATAGAGTCAAGAGGCTACTCTGGAGGTTGCTCTTACGCAAGCTTCAGTTAGACCTCGCTACCTTTCATAACCTGCCAAACCCCAACCAGGACCATTCCAGCCAATTCTCAAGAACAGCTAGGGCAATATATAAGATTCCACAAGGGTTCCATGCACTAGAGTAACTTTGCTGAAATCTACAACCTCCAGAAGAGTCCCTAGTCCAGATAAGTCCTGAAACTTAGAGGACCCAGCCTCTCCATCTTTCTACCCCATATTAGTGACAGATCCTTCCAACATGAAAAGTTAGAATGGCCATAGGCCTAAAGAGAGGGATAGAAAGATCAAAGGTGATGGTGGAGTTAAGTAGTAACAAATATGAATGCTGAATCATTAAATTAATATTTCTTTTAGTCTCCAATATCTTAGAGCAGCTAGAAGTAAAAACCTACAATTGTGGAATTGGAGCCCATGTCAAACTCTGAAATATGTTCTACAACTAACTGAGGTGCTACGCCCAGAAATTTATTGCTTTTTTGTATATATGTTATTTTTCACACACACACAAAAAAAGTCAATTGTGATGATAAAATATTTAAGCCTTCTATCCTCCTATATTCTGGAGCAGCTAGAAGGAAAAATGTGAGAGGATGGTATGGTAGCCCATGACAAACTCTGGGATCTGTCCTGTAACTACTTGTTGAGAGTGCTTTGAAAACTATTGCTTTTTTCTTTCTTTGCTTTGCATATCTGTTATATTATATGATAAAAAAGTTACAAAAAAAAAAGTAGGGGCTGACAACTTAAAAGTAAGCTCATTAACAGTAAGGATGTAAAATTTGTTTAATTTGAGAAGCCTCTGTTTGATAAGGAGCTGGGTGGAGTATGAGTAAAGACTTCTACAATTCTCTTAGTACTGACTGAGTTGGGTCCATTGAGACAAGGGGACTTGTAAAGTATTAATATGCAAATATACAGCTATTTATACAAGTTTTGATAAAACACCAAGTTCCTTAACTTACTAAATTTATGGTAAAACACGTACATTAAATGCAATAGGAAAGGACCCCAAGAAAAACTTCCAATTCCAATCAGATGACTCGAGATTTGTACTAATAAGCATGTATGTGTGTATATATAGACACACCTAAATCCAGAAAAGCTAAACCAGTTACCTTGATTAGCTTTAGGGAATGGAAATGAATATTGGGAGTAGGGGGATAGTTAAATAAAATGACTTTATATTTTAGGTACTCTATGTACTTCTGTATTGTTTTGCTATTTTTATGACTAGATATTTCTTGCATAATTAAAAATAAAGGTTCTTTTAAAAAATGTGAATAGTTATGCTTATTACCCTTTAATATATAGTTTTTGCATTAGGGATAGTTAGTCCATAAAACTTTATTGTGCTTGAATAATGACTATCACTGAGTTTGGTGTTTAAACCAAATCTGTAAATCTGAAAACTCATCTGAATTTCTAGCTACATCTCCCCACCACCTCTCCTAAGCTAATGTCTATCTCTGTTATGGTATATTATAACTCACTCTTCAACTCCCTCATTCCCTAACTTGACTGGGAGTTACTTGAGGCAGTGTTTATTCTACCTGCCTCCCAAATGCCCAACAAACAAGGTGCCAGCACAAATCTTTCCCATTCCTTTCAAAACACTCAGTATTTACTAAAGTATCATTAGTCAGCAAGAAAACTTTATTTTCTCCAAAAATTGCAGGATAATAATCTTCTGCAAATACCTGTGAATGTCTGGAACTCTTTCAAGGTCATAGCCAGAGATTCTGTTTCTTCATCAGCTAGAAGACTAGGTTAGAAGTCTGAGAATACTTGCTTTCATGGATACATGGCCTATCTTAGAAATTTCCAGGGCTGAAGGCTACTAAAAACCCTGTGCTCAACTGGCATTTCCACAATTCCAGGGATTGGCTATAAAGCAGTGATAACTCTGCAGGTTGACATAATAAAAGTCAAAGGGCTCACCTCAGTCACCAATGGACAGGCAAGCAGAGGTGCTCAACCTAAATTTGTAAATTTAATGGTCTCTTCTGCTCTATGTTCCTGAGAGAAAAGTATACTTGAACTGGAAATAATTGTTCATTACTCCTTGATGTCTTCTAAAACTAGAATATCCAGGTATGTATCTTAGCAATGAAAGTGGTTTTTAAGAATTGAGTTACAGGTCTTGTTATGGATTGAATCATGCTCCCCCAGAAAGACATGTCCAAATCCTAACCCCCAATCCTGTGAATGAGAACTCATTTGTAAAAGGAGATCTTTGAAAATCCTATTAGTTAAGGTGAGGCCAAAGTGAATCAGGATGCACTTAAATTCAATATGACTGCAGTCCTTATAAGCAGAGGATATTTGGGCACAGAATGAGAGAGGACACAGAAGGGAGACAGATGGCTAAGTGACAGGAGTGGAGACTGAGTTGTAGAGTGCCAGCAAGCTGCCACCAGAATGTTGCAGACTTCAGAGAAAGTATGAACCTGCCAACACCTCAAGTTGGGACTTCTAGAATCCAAAACCGTGCAACAAAAAATTCCTTTTAGGACAAATACTGTATGGTCTCACTGATATGAACTGACATTAGTGAATAAACTTGGAATACTTCATTGGTAACAGAGACCATCAGGAGATAGAAATAGGGTAAGATATTGGGTAATTGGAGCTGAAGGGATACAGATTGTGCAACAGGACTGAATATAAAAACTCAGAAATGGACAGCACAATACTACCTACCTGTAATACAATTATGTTAAAAAACTGAATGAAGCTGAATGTGAGAATGATAGAGGGAGGAGGGCTGGGGGCACAAATGAAATCAGAAAGAAAGATAGACGATAAAGACTGAGATTGTATAATCTAGGAATGCCTAGAGTGTATAATGATAGTGACGAAATGTACAAATTTAAAAAATGTTTTTGCAGGAGGAAGAACAAAGGAATGTCATTACTGCAGGATGCTGAAAATAGATGGTAATGAATATTTTAAAATTTCAACTTATGTATGAGACTAAAGCAAAAAATGTTTATTTGGTACAAAATTTATATTTTGACTAATGTATTTTCTAATATAACCTATGTAGATAACTTGGTTGAACACCACAAGTACATGGAACCTTGGGTAGGACATGAGATTTTGTTGGTTTGTCCAGAGTGATGTCCTGATGAATCCCAGAGTGATTCGATCAGTGAGTGGAAAGGTATTTGCAAAGTCCCCTTCAGGAAATGGTGAGAACAGGGGAAAATTCAACCTCCCCAAGTTGAATTCTTGATATTCTCACAAGCAGCGTGGACAACCAAAGCTATAGACTGAGCCCCCAGTCTTGGGGTTTGTTCATATGAAACTTAACCCCACAAAGGACAGGTCAAGCCTACTTAAAATTAGGCCTAAGAGTCACCCCCAAGAGAGCCTCTTTTGTTGCTCAGATGTGGCCTCTCTCTCCAGCCAACACAAAAAGCAAACTCACCACCCTCCCCCTGTCTATGTGGGACATGACTCCCAGGAGTGTGGACTTTCCTGGCATTGTGGGACAGAAATCCTAGAATGAGCTGAGACTCAGCATCAAGGGATTGAGAAAACTTTCTCGACCAAAAGGGAGAAGAGTGAAATGAGACAAAGTGTCAATGGCTGAGAGATTCCAAACAGAGTCAAGCAGTTATCCTGGAGGTTATTCTTAAACATTAAGTAGATATCACCTTGTTATTCAAGATGTAATGGAAAGGCTAGAGGGAACTGCCTGAAAATGTAGAGCTGTGTTCTACTAGCCATGTTTCTTGATGATGATTGTATAATGATATAGCTTCCACAGTGTGACTGTGTGATTGTGAAAACCTTCTGATGCTCCTTTTATCTACCTTGTCAACAGATGAGTAGAACATGGAATAAAAATAAATAATAGGGGGAATAAATGTTAAAATAAATTTAGTTTGAAATGCTAGTGATCAATGAAAGGGAGGGGTAAGGGGTATGGTATGTATAATTTTTTTTTCCTATTTTCATTTTATTTCTTTTTCTGAATAGATGCAAATGTTCCAAGAAATGATCATGATGATGAATATGCAACTATGTGATGATATCGTGAATTACTGATTATATACATAGAACGGAGTGATAAAAAAAAAAAAATTCCTCTTATTTTTGCCAACCAGTCTGTGGTACTTGGTTATAGCAGCCCTGGCAAACCAAGACAGGTCCATAATTATTTTTCTGATACACAGTGGTCTCAATCTTGTCAGGAAGCTAGAGAAGAAGGACTGACCAATGAAATGTGAAATACAGAGAATGCAGAAAAGGTGGAATTGTGGAGGGAATAGGAGGAAACAATTTCTCCTTTCTTTCTTTCATAACATTTTTTAGTTCTTTCTTTAAAAAAAAAAAACAAAACTGTCTCTCAGATTCTAACAGTAATATGGACCTATACTATACAATACTCAAAAATACCTACAATCGATGCCCCAGTAAATCCCAGAGTGATTTGGACAGTGAGTAAAGAAGTATTTGCAAAACCCCGTTGAGGGAATGAGGAAAATGGGGGAGGTGTTCAACTTCCCCAACTGGAGAATTTCTGAAATTCTCACAATCAGTGGGGACAGCCAAGTCAATTAATCTTGGGGTTCACCCCTACGAAACATATTCCTGCAAAGGATTGGCTAAGCCTATGTAAGGCCTACTTAGGCCTAAGAGTTACCCCCAGAGAACCTCTCCTGTTGCTCAGATGTGGCCTCTCTTTCTAGGCCAACATGGCAAGTGGACTCACTGCCTGCCCCCCCTGCATGGGAAATGACTCCCAGGGGTGTGGACCTCCCTGGCAGCAGTGGGACAGGGGTCCAGGATGGGCCGGGACCTGGCATCAGGGGATTGAGGTGGACTTCTTCGTCAAGAGGGAGAAGATAGAAGTAAGAAAAATTGGAGTGTCGTTGGCTGGGAGATTTCGGACAGAGTGAGGAGGTTATACTGGAGGTTATTCTTACACATTATATAGATATCCCTTTCCAGTTTGTGGTGTGTTAGAGTGGCTGGAGGGAAGTACCTGAGGCTGTACAGCTATGTTCCAGTAGCCTTGTTTCTTTCTTTTTAATTTTTTTTTATTAATTTTAAATTAAAAAAGATAACAAAGAAACACAAACATTCTTAATATATAATCATTCAGTCCTAAATATATAATCAGTAATTCACAATATCATCACATAGTTGCATATTCATCATCATGATCATTTCTTAGAACATTTGCATCAATTCAGAAAAAGAAATAAAAAGACAAC